>CM042193.1:28708878-28740041 GCA_023539305.1 Ilex asprella | reverse complement strand
TGAGAGGTTCCTTGTAAGGATGCTCACCCCTTTCTCAAGAGGTTCCCGGTAAGGATGCTTGAGAATCTAAAGTGACCCGAAAAGGGAGGTGGAGGTTACCGCAAAGTATGCCACCTACCCAAGAAATTATTGAGAATTGTTTATAACTATTAACGATTAGTAATTGTGTATAATTGCTCTTTTATTCCTTCAAGTAATGTTTTGAAATAAACTTGAGATCCTTTTTTTAAATGTCACTGCTTTATTTCAAATTATGCATCTATGTTATGTTAGAAATGAGACCGATTGTTTTATATGCTTTTCTAAACCTTGTATGGGTTTGGGAGAATTTTTCTACAGAGCTTCGTGCTCACCCCCTACAGTTGAACCTTTTTCAGATGTCGGGCTAGAGGGTGAGCTCGGTGATAACGAGCCGTACCTTGGAGAGGCTTCACTAGAGGGATACTTGGATCCCGAGTGGGACATCTAGAGATGCCATCATGTGTACCTTGGTGTTCTAGACTAAGATATTATTTGAGCACTGTAGAGTCTAGATTTCTTTTGAAACTTCCGCTGCGCTATAGTAGTAAATTTTCATTGGGAATATAAAAGCCAAAGATGACATATTCTTTTGGGATATTGATGTAAATGTTATGAATTAATGTTATGAAGTTTTCTTATTGATGGTTTATCTTAGTGGTCTCATGGTATGAATGGTTATTGAATGTAATACCGTCCAGGGGGTATTTTGGGGTGTTACAGGGCTTGATGAATTCTTTGTTTTATGTGTTTATATATATATAAAACAAGGTGTATTAAAAAAAATGGCAGGGATATATTACTTATATTATACCCTAGGTTGGGGTGTTACAAATTATGTGGTTGAGTATGCTTTGGAATTTATAGTGCAAAGTTGGTTAGTTTAATTCTTGTTTATTTTTTTTTCTAAGGGACTAGCAAAATCTAAATTGGGGTGTGATGAAAGCATAATATTGCATATTATAAGCCTCATAACCATTCATCTTAGTTATATTTACAACATAATTTCTTTGTGTTAGTTAAGTTTTGTATTTTATAGTGATTTTGGGTGTTTGCAGTTGAATTGGTGCAAGAGCATGGAATTACACGTGTTTCAATGCCATGGAAGACTTGAGACATGGTTTAAGAGGTTTAGCACAACAGCCAAAGCCATTGCAAGCGGGAAAAAACCCATTCTATCGACACAACAAAAGCTAGACAAACTTATTACCACTATGTCATCACTCCTACTAATAGGTTTAATCTAGAAAGTTGTCTTACAGATAGGTGAGTATTGTCCTACTAGTAGGTCGAAAACAGAAGGGCGTCCTACCAGTAGATGTGACGCCCTTAAAATCGGGGGTCCTTTTTAAACTGTTGACCAACCGTCAACCCGCGAAAATAACATTTCTTGCCTCAATTCCAGGCCTTATGTCCATACAAATTTCCGTAATCAGGATTTTAACCCACGTATATGCCCCGTGTTCTTTTTATCATTTAATTCTCTTGAGGTCTAACATGCCTCAAAATAGTTCATTTAGAATCCATTAGTACCCTTTGAACCAAGGAAAACAAAGTCCAAAAGCATAGAAGAACAGTGTTAAAATTTCAGAAGTCTGCAGATAGTACTGGTACGAAACAGTACCTATACGTTGTACCGGTACGCAATAGTACCGGTACGTCGAACCATCTGGACCAAAACGTACTGGTACTAAACTGTACCGATACACAGTACCGACACAGTCTACCTAGATTTTCTACCGTTTCTTCCGTTTCTCGTTTCTAATTCATTCTAAACCTTACAAAAACCAACGCAACACTTACATAACATGTATTTGGGCATCCAACATGGTTTAAATAAGATCTATTACAACATTTGCATGCGAATTCATTTAACTACATGCCAAAATAAATATTCAGTGTAACGCCTTTACAATTTATTCAAAATAAAAGCCACATTTTGGCTTCTTCATCCTTAAGGCCCAAAGTGAGAATCATCCACCGACACGAACCCCGCACCTGAAATATTTTCTCATAAAGAGTGAGCCACGCTCAATAGAGAATTTCCTAAATAGGCTACTCACCAACCCAAATGCACATGAAATGCTCATATGCAACCAATTCACCATTCACATATTCCAAACATAATTATGCCATCAATGTCAGAAATTTACCATGCAATGCTATGGAATGAGATGAGACTCACTCTCAATGACCAACTCGAGCCCTTCCCGGCCCTTCAACAGTTGCAATTTGCAAATGTGCAAATGCCCATCATCCATGATCCTGAGCCTTCGCTGGCTCGCCAACACATACAGTTCCCCATGTATACAATTTCGTCATTTATGTTATACATCAAATGACATTAACAATCCAGGGCCTTGTATGGGGTGAGTATTTATGAACTTACACCAACGGCACTCAACCGACACGGAATTTATGGACTTTCACCAACGGTCCTGCGTACACTGACACACTTTATGGACTAATACCAACGGCAGTGCATTTCCAAATCACCGGGCTTTACACCCGAGGGATCTTCTAGCCTTTCTTGCAAATCCCAACCCTCAATACCTTGTAAACCGTGCGACTTGGCCAAGTCATTGACTTAGTTCCCTCGGGTCCACTAGTCATCCACCCATGTGGTGTTGACTTCTTTCATGCACAACCACCCATTTAATGAAATGTTCCCGTGCATATGCAATATAATATCTCATTGCAACTCTATTACAATGTTCAATATGCAATGTATGCCATATGAACCATTTCAAACCCGATTCATTCAATCCATGACAAATTATCTCAAAAGCATATAATTTTCATAACTCATAATGTCAATGAACAATTGTGCATTTATCTACATTATATCCAAAACTCAAGTCCGAGCATGTTATTTCATATTAAGAAATAACACACTTCCAAGTCAAGACATTATGCAAACACATAATATGCCCATAATTCCCATAACTCATCATAAATCAACATACCCATGGTAATTCATATTGAAAGCATACGAATACCATAGCTGATCACAATGTCAATATCTTTTGACAACGTGTATATGTTAACATTCCATTCAACTCAATTTCCAAGCACATTATCACAAAAACTTGCAATGAACATGCTAAACTCATCATTGCATATGGGAACACACAACATGCCCAAAATCAACATCCTTCTACCAAGAATTACCATCTCTACATTCCTCAAGAAATCACTATCAAGCAATTTCTATGTACCGTTTCAAGATAGAAAATATTCTACCTAATTTCAATACCCATTTCACCAAATCCTTTCCATAGGCAATTTATATATATCTATATTAACCTACCCATTTCAATATAACATTCTAGGTAGTGAATAGACCTAAGTAGGAGATCTCCTACCTCTTGGAGCGTGAGGAACGACTGTAGAAATTTCAAGAATCCACCCAAGCTCCAATCTCAAGCTTCCCCCAAAATTTTGGGTTTCTTACCTTCGGTGAAAGCCTTTGTTTTTGGTGTGTATGTGTAGCCCTCATCGAGGAGATGGACTTTCCCTCTTGGCCCGAACGGATCCGAGTTCTCTAGCTCCGTAGATCGTAGAGAGAAGTTATGTTTTTCTCTCTTTTCCCTTTCTTCTCTCTCCCTCTTTCTATCAGCTGACCAAGGGCTGAATGATGGGGGAAAATCTGATTTTTTTCCCTATTTATATTTTTTTGAATACTTGGCTCACAATGCGCCACACAGCTCCTTTTAATTTCAGGTCCGTTTTCGTCCCGAAATGATTAAAATTCGCTCCGGTTCAAGTTCAAAATAGTTTTAATTTGTCTTGACTTCCTTTATTTTAAAAATCTCATAATTTTCCTAAAACTTTCATATTTGGGTCTCCCGGGGCCCGATCGCCTCGTAAAACACAAAAAATCCGACTATCTCAGAATTCGATGAAATTCAACATGGTCACTAGATTTCGTGTGACAAATCCAACGGTGAGGTCTATTTCGTCATCCGAGCTCTAGAAAATTTCAAGTTTACAACTCGAACTGTTGTGACAATTTATCGTTTTGCCCTTTATTCTTAAAAGTTTAAATTTACCCGGGTTTTTACATTCTTCTCCCCTTAAAAGAATTTCGTCCCCGAAATTCATGCACACATGCACATGAAACAAGTAACCTTATACATAAAACCATGAACACGTTCCTCCATCCTCGAACAAGAACGGATAATTAGCCCGAATGGTGCCCTCACGCTCCCATGTTGTCTCCTCCACTCCCCGTTGCTGCCACATCACCTTCATTAGCCTCACAGTCTTGCCTCGTAGAACTTGCTCCCGGCTATCCATGATAAGCACTGGTCCCTCCTCAAAGGTCCCATCCGCATCAACCATCAATTCACCATAATCCACCACATGTGTCGGATCAGGTGTATACTTATGGAGCATGGAGACATGAAACACTGCGTGAACACTCGACAAATTTGGCGGTGATGCCAACCTGTAAGTCACTGTACCCACCCTCTCGAGTACCTCAAAGGGCCCTAAATCTTCTAAGTGAAATCTAGTCTTCCAATAACCATGCATTAGTGGAGAGCCCACAAACACTCCCCCCTCCCACCTAGCCAAAAATCCCCTCATTCCCCCTCTAAATAACCAGCACACATTAAAGTTACTGGAGAACCCACTAACTACAACCCCCACTAACCTTTAACTATAGCTTTTCATTGCATTATAATATATATAACATCTATATAGTATATGTGTAGATATATAAATATATTCAATTATGTGTATATATATACATATTTACATATCCACCAAATCCTTTCTACTTCCAAAATTAAACTCAAACTTTAATATCAAGATCTTCACTGCTATCCTCCGTGTAGACACAAAAAAATTAATTAACAAATTAATGTCAATAATTGAGCTCAAATCAATTAGATAAATAAAATTGGGTAGGACCCAAATTTCATAACCTAAATAAAAAAATCCAAAATTAATTAACCAGGCTTGTCAAATTAAATTAAACTGGACCTAAATTCTATAGCCTAAATAATACAAGCCCGAATGCAATTAATCAGGCTTCTAAATTAAATTAAAATGGAATTCAATTCCATAGGCCCAAAATAAATAAAATTTTAAGAGGTAAAGTGCGTTGGACTTAAGTTCCATAAATTAACTAAAACCTACAAATTTATGGGTACTGCACTACCTAGAGCCCATATAAGGGTAATAAGGTAAAAATACCCTTATATGGATACTATCACTCTTATATGGATAACTACTCCTAGCACTATAAATAGAGGTCTAGTGGAGGGCCAAAGGGAGAAAAAAATAAAGGAATAAAGTTAACTAAGCCTCACAAGTTCATCTCCGGAAAGAAGAACACACCGCCAAGGTCCTTCTTCAAGAAATCCAAATAATCTTTAAGCCATTCAAAAGGAAGAACGGTGAGAAAATTCTTCAAAAGCAACATCAAATTGAAGAACGAGAGATACATTGATTCAACTCTCGTATTCATCAAATCCACCAAAATCGCTACCAATTGAAGAGCGAGAAATACGCTAATCAAGACCTCATCTTCACAAAATTCACCAAATTCACCGAGAATCAGAAGACAGTGCATGTGACAAGCACGCCAAAGAGAGTCAACATCACATCTTTTACTTAAAGTCAATTAAATTGAATATTGTAACTTGACCTTATTTTGTGTTAATTTATTCATGAAATTTATCGTTACAAATTTTGGCATGCCCGATGGGACCCTCTCTGCCTCTCGTCTCTCAAGTCAAAAAATCCAGCAAGCTTGAAAACAATGACAACCAAAGACATTGTGATTTCTCCCACCAACAAGTTAGCAGACATGGTCGAGGAGTCAATTCCAACAACCCTTGCCAGAACAAAGGAGGACAAATCTCAACCTTTGCCACCGATAGAGCATCGATCTAGGCAAAGCAAAAGGAAGGCTCTTCCAACCAAAAAGAAACAACTTGTCCATTCTTCTATTGATTTGGAGGAAGAAAAGGATGATTCTTTGCTTGACACACACTCTAGCACAGGTTCGAGGACTGAATCTTACTCCGAGACGTCTTCTAAGCAAAAGTGGGGTGATTATTCCTCGACCTCCGATAAACCTATGCCTGTAATAGTGATGGAAGCCACTTCATTTGAAGAACATCTTCAAAAACTCACTACTACAATCGAGAGGTTTACCAAAGCCCTTGAAGGTAAAGAAATGCAAATTGCCGCACTCATGAACCTACTTGAATTGTAAGAACCTTTAAAAGAAAGCAGTCAAGAAACTCCAAGTCTGTCTGGTACTAAAATGCTAGAATATCCAAAGTTTTTAGAACAACAGCAAAAGCAAGAACAATATGATCGAGCCGTGGCACAAAATGTCATACAAGATTCTTCACAAATGTCTGTTAGCAAAACTCTTTGTCCAACAACTTTAGCATATAATTGTTGATACCATTCAAGACTAGTATGGAGGAGCTCCCTAGTCTTCGTTGGTATATGCAAAGTCATATACCAGATGAATTGACGAGATGCAAATGTCAATGGGCTAACAACCATTGAATTTGTAACAGTTTGATGGAAATGGCAATCCAAAACAACATGTTGCCCATTTCATTGAAACATTCAATAATGTTGGTGCTTACGTCGACCAGATGGTGAAACAATTTGTTTGTTCCCTCAAAGGGGTTGCATTTGACTGGCACACTAATCTAATAGCTGGGACTATTGACAACTGGGACCACCATGAATGGGAATTCCTCACTCGATTCTATAGCACCTGACGAACGGTAAGTCTTCCTAAACTTGCAAGAACAAAGCAAAGAAAAGACGAACCTGTCATTAATCACAATGAACGCTGGAGGAGTCTTTTTCTCAATTGTAAGGAATGTATTAGTGAAGCCTCCTCGATTGATAGGTGTGTCCAAGGGATACATTGGAGACTACTCTACAGTCTCCAAGGAAACATGCCCCATACTTTCGAAGAACTTGCAACACAAGCCCATGATTTGGAGATTCAAATTTCAGGCACAAAAGTTACTTTCTTAGTGACCCTCGTGAAAAGAAAAACATAAAGTAAGATGTGAAAGCCTCTAAATCAAAAGAGTCTTTGGCAATCTCCACTACATCAGTGAATATTTTTGATAAAAAATCAAAGACAGACTTCCAAGTTAAATTTAATCAAGATCAGTCTCAAAAGAAGGCAAGAGAAAGTTTAAAAGAACTTGAAGAAAAACAATATCCCTTCACTGATGTTGAAGTGTCAGATATTTTTGATCAGCTACTCAAGTTAAAGCTTATCGAGTTTTCAACACCCAAGCGGCCAAAAGAATCGAGAATGGTTGATAATCCAAAGTATTGTAAATATCATCAGATTATTAGTCATCCCCTTGAAAGATATTTTATCTTGAAGGAAGACATTCATCATTTATTGAATGATAAAAAATTTAAGCTTAATTCTAGAGAAGAAATGGCAGCTACAAATGTGACAATGGTCACTTTTGGGTCCTTTAACCCTATACCAATTCCAAACAAAGGAGCACAATCATCACCTATGATACATTCTAAAGAACCATCACAACTGTTGAATTCTTCTATGTTTGTAGAAGAAGCGTTGTCAATTGAAAGTAAGGAACTTACTGTTCCTTTTCCTGAAGAAGCTATGCAATTACAATTTATTATTGATGATGAGATAACAATGGTGTATACAGGTATGTTATGGCATAAAAACCCCAACATCCCAATACTTTGTGAACTCATGATAGATGATCTAGATGTTTGGGCATCATCATCTGAATCAGAAGACGAGATCTGGGATGGTTGATCAACCTTTGTCAGCAAAAAGGATCAACATTGAAGCTCAATTACTAACACAAAGTCATCTAATCTACTAGCCGACTCAGAGCTCATGTTGGAGCACCTATTTTGGATCTCAAACCAAGTGGATGGCCTCCTTTTGATGATTCTTTGTCTACTAAAGAAGATTAAGGGGAATGGACTATGGTGAAACCTCATAGAGTCCGTAAGAAACGACATTCATCTTCTCCAACTAATAAGCCAAAACACCCCAAAACAAAGAGGGGATCTCATTCTCGCTGAAATCGAAGACGTGGAGAAAAAAAAAGTGTCTTCCCAGTTGATAACCATTGATGATGAAGACTATAAGTTATGTTCTCGCACACCTATAACATTGATGAAATATTTTCCAATCAATTCTTTACAAGGGAATCAATGATATTTTATGTGATCAATGCTTGTGAAAAAAAATGCATAACTGATGCTCCACTAAATAAAGATTCAGATAGCAAAAAAGCTCGAAAAGAGGTATCGACAGAAGAAAAAGAAGTGATTGCAAGGTTCAGAGAAATTTCATCAAACCTAAGTTTTCTCAAGGAACTTGAATTACCCAAAGAAACCCGACAAGTGTTGGTACAAGCTTTGGTCAACCCGGAAAGATTCAAAAAGAAGATCTTAATTGTTGCTGACCAAGTTAATCAGTTTGATTGCATGACAACAATCTCATTCACTGATGAAGATTTATAGTGAGGATCTCTCCACAACAGACCCCTTTACGTGAGCGGGTTTATACGAGATTATAAAGTATCTCGTATCTAGATCGATTGTGGATCGGCTATCAACATCATGCCAATTCGCATCATGAAGCAACTTGGAATCTCCATAGATGAGTTGTCAAAAAGTAAACTAACAATTCATGGCTTTAATCAACGGGGGCAACATGCCATTGGTATGATTCGCCTTAAGATCAAGATTAGGGGAATTGGTTTCTTTTTCTCTTTTTTGTGTCATTGATTCCAAAACATCTTATGAGTTACCATTGGGACGACCTTGGTTACATGAGACAGGAGTTGTGACATCAACATTGCACCAATGCTTCAAATATTACCATGGTGGAAAAATGAGGCAAGTCATTGCTGACACCAAGCCTTTCTCAATAAAAGAATCTCACTTTGTAGATGCCAAATTCTACTCTGAAGTCGAGCTTGTCATTGAGGCACTTCCTAGTACCATACCAAAGATCAAACTATCAATAGAAAAATAAGAACAATTATCACCAGATGACATCAAGCATTTGAAGAATGAACTGACCTTACCTATAACTCAGGTATCAAAACTGACGATCTATGGCCCACAACTAAAGGGCTTCACAAAACCTTATGTAGCAGAAGATGGAAAAGATTTTAAAGAAGATTGGTTTGATTCTCGTGCTAAAAAACTCTTTGATAATGCAGGTTATGGTAATGGTGAATCACGCCAACTTGAGAAACTCAATCTAGTCCTTTCAAGGGAGAAAACTGATGAGTCGATGATAGCACAAAGGATCGCTAAAAGAGAGACCTTTGCACACCATAAATTCGGGATAAGATATTATCCCACTCCAATCTCGATTAAGCTAAAGAAGGCTTCATCAAATCCTATCATGACACAAATGTTAGAGTGTAAGGATGAAGAGATTATACAATATCGTGCTTCAATTCTTGATACTCGAGGCATGGTGTTTGATCGATTGAGCGAAGATAAGGATTGAGAGATCAAATAATCTTGTGCTTCTATTTTTTATCGAATTGGTAAACAACATACTCGAGGCATGGTGTTTTGATCGATTGAGTAGGGAAACTCTTCTTCCAGAATCTTCACAAAGAGATTAGGTGTTCACACATCTTGGATAATCTGTTGACTAGAGTGTTCCAAACTTTCCCAAACAGGTCAAGAAACAACGGAGACGATGCATACATCATATACCAAAGCTTGCAAATGTAGCTTATAAAGGTACTATTAATCTCAATAATCATGTAGCCACCCAAGACTTGATTGGAAGAAGAAAAGGCAAAAAATAGTGCATACCAAAAGTATGCAAGAAGAAGTTGTTTCTCTGAACCATGTGACTATTGATGAAACGTCAGAACTAAAATATTCAATTTCTGATGATGAGCCTGAACCAGCACCATTGACATTTGAAGAAGGAGGGAAAACCACTTTTGATGATCTAAAGCAATTGAATCTAGGAACGGAAGATAACCCAAGACCAATTTTACTCAGTGCTCTTCTAAAACCTCAAGAAGAAGTTGAGTACTTTAAACTATTACATGAGTATAAAGATGTTTTTACATGATCGTCGAAAGAAATGCCAGGGCTAGATCCCAAAGTTGCAGTTCATCATCTTGATTTTAAACATGGTGCTTGCCCTGTTAAGCTGCCTCAACGAAGATTCCATCCAAAACTAGTCCCACAGATCAAAGCTAAAGTCAACAAGTTGATAGACGATGGATTTATTCGAGAATTCAAATATCCAACATGGATTGCTAATATTGCTCCAATCAGGAAGAAAAATGGATAAATTCGAGTTTGTGTTGATTTTAGAGATTTAAATCAAGCATGTCCGAAAGATGACTTTCTATTGTGGATTACAGAACTCATAGTTGTTGAGACCACAGAACATGAGGCCTTATATTTCATGGATGGTTCCTCTAGATACAATCAAATTTGAATGAACCCTAAGGACAAAGAATTGACTGCATTTCGAACCCCCAAGGGAGTCTACTGTTACATGGTGATGCCCTTCGGGTTCAAGAATGTTGGTGCCATATATCAACATGCAATGCAAAATATTTTTGATGATGTACTACACAAAAATGTTGAATGTTACGTTAATGACCTGGTCGTAAAGAC
Organism: Ilex asprella; assembly: GCA_023539305.1. Lineage (NCBI taxonomy): Eukaryota > Viridiplantae > Streptophyta > Magnoliopsida > Aquifoliales > Aquifoliaceae > Ilex > Ilex asprella. The sequence continues at coordinate 28,729,364 of CM042193.1, read as the reverse complement.
AAGAAGGCGCGAAGTTCATCTTGATGATTTGTGTAGCATTTTTGAACGGCTTCATAGATATCAACTAAAAATGAACCCTTTAAAGTGTGCCTTTGGGGTTACCTCTAGTAAGTTCCTCGGATTCATTCTTAGGCATCGAGGCATCGAGATTGATCAATCAAAATAGAGGCTATCCTAAAGATGCCAGAGCCTCACAATCAGCATGACCTAAAAAGTGTTTAGGGAAGGCTTACCTATATACGAAGATTTGTCTCGAACCTCGCTGGTCGTTGTCATTTGTTCAATAAACTAACGAAGAAAGGTGTTCTTTTTGAATGGGACAATGCGTGTCAGAATGCTTTTGAAAATATCAAAAAATATCTCATTCATCCCCCGATCCTAGCAGCACCAATTTAAAGAGAACCATTGATCCATTATATTGCTGCCCAAGAACAGTCATTAGGAGCACTCTTAGCCCAAGTTAAAGATGAGGGAAAGGAAAATACGTTATACTATCTGAGTCAGACATTAGTAGGTGCAAAACTAAACTACTATTCTATTGAAAAGATGTGTCTTGCATTAGTCTTTGTTACAAAGAAGTTGAGGCATTATATGCTGGCTATGCTATTCACCTCATTTCAAAATCTGATCCTGCCAAGAACATTATGTCAAGACCAGTTCTGTAGGGAAGGTTGGCAAAGTGGGCACTTCTATTGTCTGAATATGACATAGTTTATGTTCTACAAAAGGCAGTCAAAGGACAAGCATTAGCTGATTTCTTTGCAAATCGCCTAATCCCTGCAGACTAGGAGCTATCAAAATAATTGCCAAGTGAAGAAGTTTTCTTCACTGACTTCATATTGTCTTGGAAGTTATACTTTGATGGTTCTGCTTGAAGGTTTGGAGCTGGCACAGGTGTGGTCTTCATTACCTCTTTAGACGAAGTATTACCTTACACAATTACCTTGACAGAGTCTTGCTCCAATAATGTGGCAGAGTACCAAGCTTTGATCATTGGCTTAGAAATGGCACTTGATATACAGCTCTCTCAGTTAGAAATCTATAGGGACTCGCAGCTGGTGGTTCATCAGGTTTTGGAATTGTACAATGTTCGTAAACAAATTTTGATTCCATATTGTCCTTATGTAACTCAACTTTTGAGTCAGTTTGATCGAGTAACCATTGAAAACGTACCACGCGATAAAAACAGATATGATGATGCTCTTGCCAATCTTGTTGTCATGTTTACAAAACCCTATTACCAAATAATTTTAGTTCCAGTTTCTCAAATATGGGTATTACCAAATAATGAAGATTGGAGGCAACCTCTGATTAACTATTTATAGTATGAAAAATTACCAAATGGCCCATGTCATAGAACTGAGATATGATGTAGAGCTCCTCGATTTATTTATTATAAAGGCATTCTCTATCGTCGTTCATTTGATGGTATTTTCCTATGATGTTTGGACGAAGAAGAAGTTGCTCAAGCACTTGAGGAAGCTAATTCTAGAATATGTGGTGCTCATCAATCAAGGCCTAAGTTACGTCTCTGCATAAAGAGAATGGGGTATTACTAGCCCATCATGGTATAAGATTTGATGAGTTATGCTAAAAATGTCAAGCTTGTCAGTTCCATGCCAACTTCATTCACTCGCCACCTAAACTGTTGCAGCCTACAGTCGCATCATGTCTTTTTTATTTATGGGGACTTAATGTGGTAGGACCTTTGACTCAAAAATCGTCAGTAGGACATCTTAACATCTTAGTAACAATCAATTATTTCTCCAAGTGGGCGGAAGCGGTTCCTCTTAAAGAAGTGAAAAAAGAGAATGTTGTCAACTTCGTTCGGATAAATATTATATATTGGTATGGTGTACCTCATTACATTATTAATGATAAAGGAAAACCATTTATCAATAGTCTCATGGCTAGGCCTTGCATCAAATTTGGGTTTGTGCAATATAATTCATCCATGCACGATGCACTAGCCAATGGACTCGTAAAAACCTTCAATAAGACCTTGTGCAATTTGTTGAAGAAGTTGTCTCCAAATCCAAAAATGATTGACATGAAATGGTTGGTTAAGCTCTCTTGTCTTATCGAACAACATGTTGAACTCCAAAACAAGCTACTACATATTCCCTTGTGTATGACATTGAAATTGTTCTTCCTTTGGAGGGTCAAATTCCCTCCCTCCAGATTACCTTACAAGAAGAACTCACAAATGAAGAAAATGGCCATTTATGTTTAGATGAGCTTGAAGAACTTGACAAGAAGAGACTAGATACTTAACAAAATCTGGAATGTTATCAAGCCAGACTTTCCAAAGTCTTCAATAAAAAGGTTCATGCCCGATCATTACAAATAGGAGATTTGGTCTTTGCAACTTGAAGACCCATTGTTATTCTGCATCGCACCAGCGGAAAATTCACACCAAAATGGTATGGTCCATATGTTGTGAAAGAAGTCTATACCAAGATTGTTGACAAAGATGGCTTGAGGGTTGACCCAATCAATGGGAATTTTCCAAAATGCTTCTACGCCTAAAAGCAAACATTGCTCCTTTACGCACGAGCCTAAACTACATGTTATTCATGGATCGCAAAAGTTAAAATTGTGTACGGAAAAAAAAAATTTACTCAACCCAAAAAAAACTTTTTCCACTTGGCTCGCAAGAGTTAAAACTGTGTACAGCTGATGAGTGGGTTTTATACCGACAAATTGGGTATTTTCGATTTGATGAAATTGCAAGTTTTCAAATATTTTGTAGTGAACATCATTTGGAAGGAAACAATGTCCATTTGGAGCCTAAGATGTTGGATTTTTTAAGATTAAGCAATAAGGGAAATTTTAGGCTTGAAAGGGGACCCGTACCCCTGTGCCAAATTGGGTGCCCCTATGCTCTCAAGGGCAGTAAGTAAGCACCTAGGTGCCATTTTTGGGCGCCCCCACAGTTGTGTTGGCTAATTAGCAACTTTGTATATTTTTATGTGCTAAAACATCTTATTTTTATTGCTTTTGGGAGTTAAATGATGGGAATTGCATGGACTGAGCTCTTAACAAAGATATTTGATGTTTGCAGATTAAAAGTGTTAAAAGATGCTTCTTAAGGCCTTCCCAAATGTATTGAGATGATTGGAGATGAAATAATGGCTAGAAGAAAGCTCAGGAGTTGAAAAATCAGAAAATTAGAAAGAAACACCAAAAACAATACCGATGTACATTACCGGTATGCTAAGGCTACTGAAGTTCGAGGTACCGGTATACAGAATCGGTACATAGTACCGGTATTGTCTGCTAAGTCTCCTCCAAATCTCTGCATCTCAAGCTCTGCTACCTCAAGGGTCCCACCAAGAAATCTCACATGCTCCCCTGACACGCCTACAACACTATTCATCCCTTTCACACCTTTCTTTGGACTTTGGAGCCATGGTGATCAATGAGGAGAGAAAAGGGAAGAGTTGCTAGGTGTGCAGACAGAGTCTGCACTCCCCTTGTCCAGGCCATTCCTCCTACAGTCTATTGATGGAGATCACATCTCTAGGCTAGGGCATCACTCCAGGGCACATTTTTGGAAAGAGGAGGCTCCATCATTCAGCATATTGAATACATTACATAGAATATAGAGAGAGAAGGTCTGGTAAAAGATGATGAATAATGTTCTAGAGAGATAAAGTGAGATTTTTGCATTCGTTTCAATACATTGTGTTGTAATCCCTTGTATTAATCTTTAAAACTTCATTTTAATGTCATTAATGCTAGTTCATTGATGTTCATTGCTAGTTTAATGCTCTCTTAAAGCTTCTACCATTAATGCATCAAAGTTCTTTATTTTCTTAGCTATAAAATGGGTTTTAAATAATTTCACTTCTAGCTTATGTCTTCTTGCAAATAGTTACTCAAGAACTTCATCCCTTTGTAATGCATTCTCATTACATAGTTAATTTCATTTCAAGCATTAGTAGCTAAATCTTCTAGTTGACAAAACCAAGGGGAACCTCCATTTGGGTATACCATTTCAACTCATTCTCCTCCCTCATTTCTAAGTTTAATGGTTCGGTTTGACTGGGTTGAGGGTAGATAAATTGGTGAGTCTTTGATATTCCATAGGCCTAGTCACGGTTTATGCTTAGATACTCACCCATCTTATCCCTCTCACGAATCAATCATTCATTCATGCTTTATTGGAGGAAGGATTCGAGTTGAGATGGTATCACCATTGGAGTGACTTCTTGGATTTATCAACTTTTGTGTCTCATTTCATTTTCACCAAAAAACACTTCACCACATAACTTTCAACCACAAGGATTTTACACTTTCATTTACCCAAAATCACCTTTCCCTTGATTTACTTCCTTCCCCGTGGAAACAACCTTGGAATACCACCAAGTAAAACACGACCCGCAAAAGTCTCTTTGTGCTTGGGGTGCATTTTTGTGTATTCTCATATCACATTTACATCATTTCATTTCTCCATTTCCTTGCCATTTCTTTTGACACTATCCCAAGGGAGAATGACACTTTCCTTCATCCATACACTACACATCTTAAGGGATGGTTTTTAGTGATTAGGAAACAAGGTTTTTCATCAAGCATTTTATGTTGCTTTTTATTTTTTTAGTGTGTTTTGATTTTATTTTGTAGGGATCATCATTTGGAAATAAAAAAAATCATTTGGAAGGAAACAAGGTCAATTTGGAGCCTAAATGTTGGATTTTTTAAGATTAAGCAACAAGGGCAATTTTAGGCTTGAAAGGGGACCCGTGCCCCTGTGCCACATTAGGCCCCACTGTGCCCTCAAGGGCAGTAAGTAAGCGCCTAGGCGCCCCCACACATGTGTTGGCTCTGGACTCAAATTTTGGCTTTTTTTGGGCCGAAATTGGACTCTAATGCCTCTTATATGTTAGGGTTAGATTGGGGATATAAATATACTTATTTGGGGGCTGCTAACATTCAGAAAATACCAAGGGTTAAAATAAAATTGAAGACAAGAATCGAAGGAAACGACACGAGAAAGATTGGCGTGAAGGCTAGAGAGAGATTGAAGATTGCAACTAAGTTTTCATTATTTTCTCTTACTTTTACTTCTTGATTTTTTGAGATGTTTAATTTTAGAATGATATTTTTCAATTACATTCTGAAATAAATTTTTATTAAGATTGCAACGGAATCTAATAAGTAGTTAAATTGATCTACTCTCGTTTCTAGTTCTATTAATCATACATGAGTTGTTTGTCATAATTTGTGCTTAATATATGATTGTGTGGCCAACAATTAATTTGATAACCTAGAAGAAATTTGGAGATGAATTCTAGGCTTATATCTGAATATGATGACATGAGTCTGGTTGATTCTTCTTCGAATTAAATAACTGGGTTTGTGTATAGGATAGGAATATACCTATATGTTGTGTATAACTTTTATGAGAGTTTGAACTTAATGAATCTATTCCAACTTATTATGCATAGGAATATAGTAATTTAATTGGGGCAGATATGTTTATCTTACTATCAGAAGAGGTTTAATAAATAATTTTGAAGTCTTAGTTAACAACTTATTTTGATCAATTAACGGGAAAGAGAGTGGAAAGATTTATACGAATCATTAGAGGAAGTTGTAATCTTAAATTCTTTTATTCGGTAAATTCAACCCTTGATTATTAAATCTAGCTTTAGTTTTAAAATAGTCACTTCATAGTTCAATTCCAAATTGTTTAAATAAAATTGAATTGATAAAATGTTATTAATTGGAATTTATTAGCAACAATTCTCCGTGGGAACGATACTCTACTTATCACTTTATTACTTATTGATTGTGTATACTTGCACATAAATTTTCAATACCAAATTCGGACAACAAGTCTTTGGCGCCATTGTCGGGGAATTATTCTAGTAATTATTTCAATATTAATTTCAACATATTTGATCTTAGTTTAAACTTATTTAATTTTCTGTTTTAATTGTTTTAATTTTCTACTTTCATTGTTTTCGCAAGCACTCTTAATTTTTGTATGCTAACACGATCAAAAGGTCAGGAGCGACTACAGTACAAAGACGAAATCGAGAGAAGGTGCCGAAACTTGCGAACCGTGTCAAGAAGTAGGTAATCAAGAAACCATGGCAAAAGATGAACAAAAATTGCTAAGGGATTATGCTATTCCGCTTGTGACGAAAATACAATTGAGCATTCAAAGGCCCGCAATTAAAGCAAATAATTTTGAGATCAAACCGGGCACCATTCAATTGATTCAGAATTTAGTGTAGTTTGGGAGTTTGTCTGACGATGACCCAAAAAATCATTTGGTCAGTTTTCTGGAGATTTGTGGCACATTAATATACAATGGAGTTTCTAAAGATGCAATTAGACTCCAACTTTTCCATTTCTCACTTCGTGATAAGGCAAAGAGTTGGTTACATTCATTGCCGTCAGTTTCAATTACAACGTGGACAGATTTAGCTCAAAAATTCTTAGCTAAATACTTTCCACCAGCTAAAAGTGCAAGGATGAGAAACTACATCACTTCATTCACACAACATGATTTTGAGACTCTCTATAAAGCTTGGGAGCGATTCAAGGACTTACTCCAAAAAATGCCCTCACCAAGGTATTCCTAAGTGGTTGCAAGTTCAAATGTTCTACAATGGGTTATTTAGTGCTACTTGAACCAGTATTGAAGCAGCTGTAGGTGGGATATTAATAGGAAAAAATTATGATGAAGCTTACGAGTTATTGGAGACGATGGCTGCCAACAATTATCAGTGGCCTTCTATAAGAAATAATCAGCCAAAGGTAGCTAGGATTTTGGAAGTTGATGGGGTTAATGCATTGGCTGCCCAGGTTACTACGTTGACAAAGAAGATTGATACTTTCGGGGTGTAGCCTATTCAAAGTGTGGCAGTTATTTTTGAATTGTGTGCCAGGAACCATCCAACCAATCAATGTGCGATTAATCCTGAGTTGGTACAATATGTTGGTAACCACAACAAGCAACAATATAGCAGTAATTCCAACTATTATAACCCTGGTTGGAGGAATCATTTGGGCTTTTTATGGAATAATAATCAAGCCCAAACTTCTGCTCCAACACAATCATACCCACCATGTTTTCAAAATCAAGATCCACCACAGCAGGACAAGAAGTCAAATTTGGAGAAGCTACTAGCCAGGTACATATCACAGAATGAGACAAGGATAAACAATATGGAAATATTAATCCGAAACCTGAAAAACCCAAATGGGTCAGCTTGCTCATGCCATTAACAACCGACCTCGAGGCACTCTACCTAGTGATATAGAGATCAATCCTAAGAGGGAAGGTAAGGAGCATTGCAATGCTATTACTTTACAAAGTGGAAAAGAGTTACCTAAGGTTGTTGGTGGGACTTCAAAACAATCACATGGAAATGATAGTGAGGGTAAAAAAAATAAAAGATAGCAAGAATGTGGACCATGAAAAGAAAGAAGAAGATCAAGTTGCAAGTTCTAATGGAGGTAATCCTGGACCTATTATCCCTCCCGTGCCATTTTTACAACATTTGCAGAAATAGAAGTGGGATAAGGGGTTCTCTAAATTAATGAAAGTGTTTAAGAAGCTCCAAATAAATATTCCTTTCATAGAAGTAGTAGAGAATATGCCTAACTATGTGAAAATTTTTAAGGAAATACTGTCAAAGAAAATAAAACTAGGCGATTTTGAGACAGTGGCACTTACGGAGAAGTGCAGCGCTATTCTTCTAAAGAAGCTACCGCCAAAGCTCAAAGATTCGGGTAGCTATACAATTTGATGCACAATGAGCAATCAATTTTTCGGGAAGGCATTGTGTGACTTAGGAGCTAGTATTAACTTAATGCCACTCTCAATTTATCAGCAATTGGATTTGAAGGAAGCAAAGCCTACTAACATCACATTGTAGCTTGCAAATAGATCACTCACTTATCTCAGGGGCATAGTTAAGGACATTCTAGTGAAAGTGGATAAATTCATTTTTCTAGTTGATTTCATAGTCTAAGATTGTGAGGAGGATAGCGAAATACCTATTATTCTTGGGCGATCTTTTTAGCAAAAGGGAGAACACTTATCGATGTACAGAAAGGTGAACTAACTATTCGAGTCCAAGATCAAGAGACTACATTCAATGTATTTTCAGCTATGAAATTTCCAGAGGAAAAGAAAGAATATTTTCGGGTTGATGTGGTTGAAAAGGTAGTGAATGAGTTATTCGTTCAAAGTTGTATTTCAGATCCCCTTAAGAACGCCAAACTATATAAAGAGGAGGTGTTCCCACATGGAGGGGTTGAAGTCATGGAAGCCAATTCGAAAAGAACTTTCAAGGTGAACGGGCAAAGACTGAAGCAATATTGGGGCGGTAACATTGATCATGAAAAAACCTCAATTACCCTTGTCGACCTAGGATGAATCAAGAAGTAGTCAGATTGAAGACTATAAAACAAGCGCTAATTGGGAGGCAACCCAAATTTTAGTTTCTAAGTTTTATTTCATTTTATTTTAATTTAGTTTTTTTATAGGAAATAATGTAGTTAGTTAGTTAGTTTATTTTAATTGGTATGTCAATTGCTTGCAAGTCCCAAGGATTGAACATAAAGTTGGAACACACACAAAGCCTTACTAGGAGCCTAGAACAGTCCACCTATGTTTCCTGAATACACTCTTGACTCGGCAGACGACAAGAACGCTAATGATAATTCGAACTAGCAAAGTCTCAGGGAAGTCCTCTGTCTTAATTTTTTCCTACTTTACACATTGAGGAAAATGTTTAGTTTAAGTTTGGGGGTGTATTATTGTTTGCATTATTAGGTATGCATTTAGATATTATAATTTGCATTTAGATTGCATGTTTTAGTATAACTTGAGAAATGAGTTGATTGAGTTTTATTATGGTCAATGAGGAATGGAATTAATTGTCAATTTAAGGGAAATTGATGAATATGTTGAGTTTGTAGTTTGACGTACTAGTTGGTTTTACACTGATTGTGATTTTTTCATTCATGAGCACATATCCATCTGTTTGGTTAGTCATTATTTAGAGAATTTATTTGGTTAAATGCTTGTGAGAGATATAATTGAAACTTTAGAAAACTTATTTAAGCATCATTCAAAGTGAATTGAGGTATTCATATAAGTTTAGGGAAAATATTGGTTACGATGGGTTAATATATATATATATAAAAGAGTTTTTTCAAAAATAATTTTGATTTGATCCTTCATGAGTTAGAAAGAAAAAAAATAGGAAAAAAAACAAGAAAGGGGCATGTGGTGAGTAGAGATGGAGCGTAAAACGCAATCACTCATAAACACATGTTGAGAACGAGATGGAGCATAAAACGCACTCGTTCAAGAAAATGTGAGATGGAGTGTAAAATGCACTCGCTCAATAGGATGTGAGATGGAGCATAAAATGCACTCATCGAATGAATGAATAGAGAAAAAAGAAGAGATATTGAAACGCCCCAAACACCCCCTGGACGGCATTACAGTCTAAGAAGCATTTACATCTTGAGAGCACTAAATAAAACCATCAATACAAAAATGTTTCATTCCAAAAGAATAAGCCAAGTTATGGCATTTACATCCCCAAAAGAATAGGTCCATCTTGGCCTTTACATTTCAACAAAATTAACTAATGTAGCGCAGCGGAATATAACAAAAGTAAACTAGACTTTACATTGTTCAAAAGAATATCCTAGTCTAGTACAAAAAAAAAATGTGTCACTCTAAGCGTCCACCTCGGGATCCACACTCCCGTCTAGCGGAGTCTCACAGTATACGGGCTGCTCTATTTCCAAATCCTCCTATCATACATAATATGAAATATATAATTGTAGGGGATGAGCATGAAGCTTTGTAGCAAAATCGTCTCAAACTCCAACAAAGTTTAGAATTGTAAAACAGGTGGATCTCATTCATAAAATAACATATATAACTTTTGAAATAAAACAGGGACATTTAAACAGATTTCAAGTTTATACAACAATGATAATTAAATGAAAATAGTAAAAAGCATTTCTCAATAAGAAACCATTATCAAATGGTTAGGAAAGGCGTCTGCCATTGCATTGTCCCATACCAATGCACTGGCTCCAACATAATCCAATTCATGTCCTCATATAGTTATATAGATATATATTGGTCCATCCCATGCCATGTACATTGATTGTTTCCCATGAATCTATCCAACGACTATACCTAGTTCACCAATCACAATCAAATCACAAGCACTTTGGGAAAGGGCGTCTACCATACCAATGGCAGTGACGAGTCCCTTCCCAGGAAAGGTATACCAACCCTAGTTCGAACTCCAATGAACGATAGTGGTCGCATTACCATATGACAACCCGTTACAAGTGTTAGGAAACCATCTCACCCCCACTAGGGTAGACTAAACTCTAACACTCTACGGCATCTCTCGATGGCAATTCAAGTCCCTCACAACAACCATACAATAACGAAACCAACATATTCTTAATTACAAGCATATTTATAAAAATTCTCGATTTCATCATATGATAATTTCAATAATCAACTATGAAAAATACAAGAGATCACAATTTAATCATTTAGTACTCCACACAAAGTTCTATGGTTCCAACATTAATAAGGAAGAAAGAATTTAAGAAGAAAATTCATCACTCTCCAAAATCTAGGGTTTTTAAAACGAAAGAGGGATTTCCTGGGTATTCAACCCTAACTTTGTTAAAAACATGAAATCTTTTCCCAAAAGACTAAGATGTGATGATTTCATATCATATATATAGCATCTAGAGCAAAACATATATATATATATATATATATATATATACATAAACCCTAATCTCAATGAAAGAAAAATAGAAGAAATCTCCTACCTTGTGTTCTAGAAAGCTAGGTTTTGATCTTGAATAACTCCTTTAAACTCTTGTTTTTCTCTTCCTTTCTTCCTCTCTTCTCTTCCTTTCTTTCTCTCTTAGGGTTTCTAAGGTTGGAGGGGCGAAAATGGAGCAAAAAGAGGCGACATAATGTATTTATAAGGCGAAAATCGGACCAAGATCGCGATATTAAACATTCAGAATTCTTTCGTCCATACTAGTACGCATTATCGGTTCATCAAACTCTCTAGACCAGTTTGCTCCAGAACACAGTACCAGTACGGTTTGGCCCAATTTTTCCTATTTCCTCCATTTTTCATTTCCAATCCATCTTAAACCCTTCCAAAGCCATTTCATGCATGTCTAACAAGGTTTCTCACATAAATCTCAATACCTACATGTTCTATTGAACATGTTTTCAATTTTTTACAATTCACAACTAAATTTTAGCTAACTACTTACTATTTCAACCTTAACACTTATATTTTTATTTTATAATTAATTAATCAACAATTATACGACTATGTGAGTATAAACATGCGGGGGTTTACAGATATAGAGATGAAAAAAAATATTTGGACCTTCTAGTTATATGTTGGCCTTAATTAATTGAGATTGATGTGAAATGTAAGTTTTTAGAGTTGATATTTAGTATCTCTTATGAAGCATTTGATTATGTAAATGTATTTGGGTGATGACTAGCTTAATAGTTTGGAAATGTACATCTATTTAAAGGGTTATAAGCGGAGGTAAAATTAAGGAGTATGTAGAATTAATAGACTTTGCACTGTTTTGAAGTTTCCCGTGAAGAATTATTTTTGTAGTAACTTTTGGGGCCATTATTTAGATTCATATTGATCCATTTTTTGAGTAGTTGGTTGGTAGAATTAATTTTTAAAGTTTATGTTCTTAGTATTTTGCTTGAGAACAAGCAAAGATTTAAGTTTGAGGGTATTTGATGAGTGGATTTTATACCGACGAATTGGGTATTTTCGGTTTAATGAAATTATAATTTTTCAAATATTTTATGTTCCTTTTAATTTGTTCTGTGTGTTTTGATGTTATTTTGTGGGTATCATCATTTGGAAGGAAACAAGGTCCATTTGGAGCCTAAATGTTGGATTTTTGTAGATTAATCAACACGGGCAATTTTAGGCTTGAAAGGGAATCGTGCCCCTGTGCCAAATTGGGTGCCCCTGCACCCTCAAGGGCAGTAAGAAAGCGCCTAGGCGACATTTTGGGTGCCCCCGTGCTTATATTGGCTCTGGAGGCAAATTTTGGCTTGTTTTTGGGCCCAAATTCGACTCAAATGCCTCCTATATGCTAGGGTTTGAGTGGGGATATAAATAAACTGATTTGGGGACTGCTAACATTCAGAAAATACCAAGGATTAAAAGAAAATTGAAGACAAGAATTGAAGGAAGCGACCCGAGGAAGATTGGACGTGAAGGCTAGAGAGAGATTGAAGATTGCAACTAAGTTTTCATTATTTTCTCTTACTTTTACTTCTTTATTTTTTGAGATGTTGTGTAATTTTAGAATAATGTTTTTCAATTTTTTTATGAACTAAATTTTTATTAAGATTGCAATGGAATCTAATGTCTAGTTAAATTGATCTACTCTCGTTTCTTGTTCTATTGATCATACATGAGTTGTTTGTCATATTTTGTACTTAATATATGATTGTGTGACCAACAATTAATTTAATAACCTAGATGAAATTGGGTGATGAATTCTAGGTTTAGATCTTAATATGATGACATGCGTCTAGTTAATTCTTCTTTGGATTGAATAGATGGGTTTGCATACAAGATAAGAATATACATATATGTCGTGTGTAACTTTTATGAGAGGTTGAACTTAATGAATCTATTCCAACTTATTATGCATAGGAATATAATAATTTAATTGGGAGAGATATGTTTATCTTACTATCGGAAGAGGTTTGATAAATAATTTTGAAGTCTCAGTTAACTACTTATTTTGATCAATCAACTGGAAAGAGAGTGTAAAGATTTATACAAAGCAATAGGGGAAGTAGTAATCTTAAATTCTTTTATCCGGTAAGTTCAACCCTTGATTATTAAATCTAGCTTTAGTTTTAAATTAGTCACTTCATAGTTCAATTCCTAATTGTTTAAATAAAATTGAATTGGTATAAAGTTAGTAACTGGAATTTATTAGCAACAATTCTCCATGAGAATGATACTCTACTTATCACTTTATTACTCGTTGAGCATGTATACTTGCAGGTAAATTGTCAATACCAAATTCGGACAACAACAGCTTAACCAATTTTTTTTTTTTACTCCTGACTCGCATGAGTCAAAACTATGTACGATTTAACCAAAAGAAAAAAAAATTTACTCCTGGCCCGCATGCTTTAAAACTGTGAACTGCTTAACCAAACAAAAATTTCCTACCAAATTATGTTTAAACTTAAACCTTTTTCTGTGACACCCCAAAGTCCGTGTGTCATTTATTAACCATTGACAACCCTTCAACCCGCGAAAATACCCGAGGATGCCGCATAGCCCGACACCACGTTAAAAGCTTCCAAGTCCAACACACCATGATTCATACCCCCATTAGGGTCCAATTTGATCATTTAAAGGAAGAAAATTTTAAGCCCAAAGCTTTGCAAAATAATTTTAAAATTTCAGATTTTTTGACTGGCTATCGGTAGGTGTCTATCGACTACCAGTAGTTCAGGTATTCTAGAAAATCTCTACCAGAAGCTACCCATTAGCTACCGGTAGTTGGAACCCTCTGGTCCAATGCATACCGGTAGCCTGTGACATTCTTGTCCACGACTACCAGTTGACTACCTACCGGTAGTTAAACCCAAATTTTGCCTACTTCACCCATTTTTCCTTTTCAATCCATTTCAAACCTCCTCAAAACCAACCTGCACAAGTACAACCCAACTCAAACTTATATCACATGGCATTTATACCAGTTTTATTACATTCAATACCATAGGTTTACATGATCAAAAAGAAAACTAAGTTTTCTCTACTTAATTTACAAAACTCAAAATAAGCCACATCTTGGCTTTTCTTCAACCTTGGTGACCCTAATGTGGCCCGTCCACCGGCGTATACTCCGCACCTAAAATGTGTTCCCGTATAGGGTGAGCCAACGCCCAGTAGAGTAGATCCTACAGAGGTTACTCCCTCCCTAAATGCTCATGCTCATATTCATGCAATATTCATATGCAACATATAACAATTCACTCAATTCCAATCAAGTTTTTGCAACCAAGTGATGGAATTTAACATGTTATGTCATGAAATGAGGTGAGACCAAATCATGCAACTTAACCCGAGCCTTTAGCGGCTCCCACAACGCAATGCAATGTACTTGTGCAATGAAACCGTCAATTGACGAAAATCCATTTAATGATTGTTTGAAAATAAAAATCAAATATTTGTAAATCCGAATCATTGTTGGATGTCACCCATTGAATGAGTGTTTTATAAAATAAAATCTTGTGTCTTATTGGGCAACGGATTTTGAAAAGGTAAAATGTGGTAAGAATTTTCCTTTCTGTATATATTCTTGGTTGCTGTAAATAATTTGTTTCTTTTTATTTTATTTTATGTCTGAGGACGCTCCTAACCATAACAATTTGCCAGGAGAATCTTCTGGGTCTGTGAACCAATCTGAACCAAATTCACCTAGATCAATAGCAGACTCGTGTGAGAGTAACATGACAAATAATGATAGAAATGGAGACGTGCCTCCACAGGAGGAAGAAGTGCCTAACACTCGAACTTTGAGGGATTACTTGAATCCCACAAGAAATAGTGCACCCTCATGTTTTGTATTCCCTCCACATGCTCCCCCCTTTACTGTAAAGCCGGGGACAACTCAGTTACTACCTGAATTTCATTGATTAGAGACAGAGAATCCATACTTGCATATGAAAGATTTTGAGGAAGTGTGTGGAACATTCCAAGATAATTCTGAATTGGCCAAGATTAAAGTTTTTCCTTTCTCTGTAAAGGATAAAGCTAAACAATGGCTAAATTCTTTAAAAGCTTCTTCCATGTCGAATTGGCAAGCCTTCCAAAAAGAATTTTTCAGAAAATTTTTCCCCTTACATAGGACCAATACACTCAAAAGGCAAATCATGAATTTTTCGGTCAAAGAAGGAGAAACTTTTTATCAAAGTTGGGAGAGATTCAAAGAACTACTCCAAGCTTGCCCTCATCACTCTTTTGAAAATTGGACCTTAGTGGGATTTTTCTATGATTCGTTGCCATCTAGACTGCGTCAATTTATTGAAATGATGGCACAAGGAAAATTTATGAGTAAAAGTCCGGAGGAGGCGTTCAATTTCTTTGACACCATATCTGATAGTTCTCAGATGTGGGACTCAGCCTCCCCGACCACTGTCGAATCCAAACCATCCACTTCCCAAGGGGGAAAGTATGTCTTGAGAGAAGATGATGACTTGAGAGCAAAAATGTCCACCTTGTCTCGAAAGCTTGTTGAAGCTTTAGAGATGAAAAAAAATTCATCAGGTAGATATCATCCCTCCCACAGAACAAGTATGTGGAATCTATGCATTGACAAGACATCCTAGTGGGGACTGTCCTACTATCCCTGCATTCAAAGAAGTCTTGTTGGAACAAACAAATGCAATCTCCAATTTCAACAAGCCTTACTCCAACCCTAACTCTGAAACATACAATCCAGGGTGGCGAAATCACCCGAATTTCAGTTGGAGAAACACACAACCAATTCCCATGAATCAACCTCAAAATCCACAGCCACCACCTCAAGGACCTCCTGCATATCTCAACCATACCAACCACCACACAAAAGGAACCTTGAAGATACACTGAACCAGTTCATGCAAACACAAATGAACTTTAATACCCATTCCACTCAGTCCTCCACAGATTTCAAATCACAAACCACTCAATCCTTCGAAGATCTCAAAAGCCACATTCAGAAGTTGACTCAATCCATGGTTACACATGAGAAAGGCAAATTTCCTGCCCAACCAAAACCTCGACAGGACCAAGCTCAAGCTATCACCACACTGAGAAGTGGTAAGGTAATTGATAAGACCGTAATAGACATGTTATTTGCAAATCCAAGACCGGAGTCAATACTAATCGACTCATCAGTTGAGCCTGAAAAAAAACCTGAAATGGAAGAAGATCCTGAGCCAATAATTGAGCAAGAACCAGATCAATCAAAGGAAGAAGAACCCTCATGTTCTATTTCTGCTCCTTTCCCTCATAGACTCAAACAAAAACAGAAGGTGAATAACCAAGCAGAAATTTACGAGCTCTTCAAGTAAGTAAAAATCAATATCCCACTTCTGGATGCAATCCAACAGGTTCCATCTTATTCCAAGTTTCTAAAAGACTTGTGCACAATCAAGAGAAGCCAGAATGTCCAAAAAAGAGCATTTTTGACAGAACAAGCCAGTGCCCTGCTTGAGTGCAAAACCCCTCCAAAATTCAAGGGCCTTGGATGTCCAACTGTTTTTTGTGTCATCGGAGACTTCAAAATTGAACAAGCACTTCTAGATCTCGGAGCCAGTATCAATCTGTTGCCCTATTCTGTTTACTAGCAATTGGGCCTGGGAGAACTGAAACCCACAAGTATTTCACTTCAATTGGCCGATAGATCTGTCAAAATACCTAGGGGTATTGTAGAAGATGTACTTGTCCAAGTGGATAATTTTGTCTTTCCTGTGGACTTCATTGTTCTAGATATTCAGCCAACATTACATCCAGATGATCAAATTTCTATTATTCTTGGTCGACCTTTCCTAGCAACGTCTAATGCACTGATCAATTGCAGGAATGGAGTAATGAAATTAACTTTTGGGAATAAGACTCATGAGCTGAATATTTTCCAGATTGCCAAACTTCCCGGTGAGAATGAAGAGGAAGGGGAAGTATACCTCATTGAATCATTAATCCATGAACATCTGAGTGACACATTGTGTGAAAATCTAACTGAAACATCTCTGATAGATCCCGACTCATCTGAGTCACATCCACAACTCTGTCATACTCATACTGTTGAGAAATGGACACCCAGATTCGAGGAACTATCATCAAATAGCACAAAGCCAATCTCATCAAGTGATAAGCCACCAAAGTCTGAATTGAGACCTCTCCCATCTGATCTCAAATATTCATTCTTAGGGGAGGACGAATCATACCCAGTGGTAATTTCATCCAAGCTAACAATCTTGCAAGAGTCTAAATTGATCGTAGTTCTTAAAAAACATCAAAAAACCATTGGAGGTACCATCGCTGACTTGAAAGGTATAAGTCCATTAATCTGCAATCATGCTATATATCTTGAAGAGGACTCAAAACCCTCTTATCAAATGCAACGAAGGCTGAATCCACATATGAAGGAAGTTGTGAGAACTGAGGTGCTCAAACTCTTAGATGCAGAAATCATCTTTCCCATCTCCGATAGCAAATGGGTAAGTCCAACTCAGGTAGTGCCCAAAAAGTCTAGAGTCATAGTGGTAAAAAATGATGCAAATGAATTAGTGCCAACTCGAGTCGTCACTGGATGGCGAATGTATATTGACTATCGAAAACTCAATTTGGTGACTAAGAAAGACCATTTCCCCTTTCCTTTTCTTGATCAGGTTCTAGAAAGAATTGCAGGTCATGAATTTTATTACTTCCTGGATGGATATTCTGGATATAATCAAATTGAGATTGCCTTAGATGATCAGGAGAAAACCACATTCACATGCCCCTTTGGCACGTTTGCGTTCAAAAGAATGTCATTTGGACTTTGTAACGCTCCTGCAACATTCCAGAGATGCATGTTAAGCTTATTCAGTAACATGGTTGAGAAATTCTTGGAAGTTTTCATGGATGATTTTTCCGTATATGGTGACTCTTTTGACTTATGTTTGGCTAATATAGAAAAAGTTATGATAAGGTGTGAGGGAGCCTATCTGGTGCTTAACTAGGAAAAATGCCATTTTAGGGTAACACAAGGCATTGTCCTAGGTCACATTGTGTCGTCTGAGGGCATGAAGGTTGATAAGGCCAAAATAGATTTAATTGGAAATTTTCCTGCCCCTAAAGACTGTAAAGGATATTCGATCATTCCTAGGACATGCAGGTTTTTACACGAGATTCATTAAAGATTTCAGTACCATTGCCAAACCAATGTGTCATCTTTTGAGCCAGGATATAATCTTTGATTGGAATGAAGCATGCCAAAAAGCCTTTGACAAATTGAAAGGCATGTTAATCTACGCCCCAATAATGCAACCACTTGACTGGAACTTACCCTTTGAGCTAATATGTGATGCAAGTGATTATGCTGTAGGTGCTGTATTGGGACAAAGAAAGGATAAGAAACCACATGTAATCTACTATGCAAGTAAAACTTTGATTGATGCTCAACTGAATTATTCAACAACTGAAAAGAAATTACTTGCTGCAGTGTTTGCTTTGAAAAATTTTTGTTCTTATCTTGTTGGATCTTCTGTTACTGTATTCACTGACCATACAGCCCTAAAATTTTTACTCACAAAGAAGAAAGCCAAACCAAGGCTTTTAAAATGGATACTCTTACTTCAAGAGTTTGATCTTGTCATTAAGGACAAAAAAGGCGTTGAAAATGTGGTGGCAGACCATCTGTCCAGACTAACCTATAAATTTCATGAGGATGGACTGCTAATCAATGGGAAATTCTCGGATGAATAGCTGTTAATGATTAATGAGACCCCATGGTACGCAGATATTGTAAATTTCTTATCCATTGGAACACTCCCTCTGTCATTCACTCCCATGGATAAAAAGAAATTTTTTAGGGAGGTTCGTAACTTCTTTTGGGAAGATCCATACGTATTCAAATACTGTAAGGACCAGATCATAAGACGTTGCATCCCAGCTCATGAAATTAAACAGGTGATATCATTTTGTCACTCTGAAGCATGTGGAGGCCATTTCTCATCAAAGAAAACCGCTGCAAAAATTTTACAGTGTGGATTTTATTGGCCCACACTTTTTAAAGATATCCATATATTTTGCTTAACATGGGATAGATGCCAAAGATTGGGAAGCATTTCAAAAAGAAACATGATGCCCTTAAATCCTATTCTGGTGATTGAAATTTTGGACTGTTGGGGCATCGATTTTATGGGACCATTCCCCCCTTCCTTTGGCTATCTATACATTTTAGTGGTAGGAGACTATGTTTCTAAATGAGTTGAGGCAATTCCATGTCGACATAATGATCACCAAACAGTGATCAAGTTTTTAAAAGAAAATATTCTGTCCTGGTTTGGAATTCCTAAGGCAATCATAAGTGATGGAGGTGCTCATTTTTGCAATCGTCCTTTCTGGAATTTGATAAAAAAATATTTAATTTTTTACAAAATTGCAACCCCTCGTCACCCACAGACTATTGGGCAGGTAGAATTAGCTAATCGAAAAATCAAATTAATTTTAGAAAAAACAGTGAATCCAGAGCGCAAAGATTGGTCATCAAGACTAACCGATGCACTCTGGGCATACCGCACTGCTTTCAAAACAATTTTGGGCATGTTGCCCTACCGATTAGTTTATGAAAAGCCATGTCACCTACCTGTAGAATTGGAACTTAGGGCATACTGGGCCATTAAAACAATGAATTTTGACCTGGACAAAGCTGGACTATCAAGAAAACTTCAGATAAATGAGTTAGAGGAATTGAGAAATGAAGCATATGAAAATGCTAAAATTGCTAAAACCAAGATAAAAATTTTTCATGTCAAAAATATTATGCGGAAGTCTTTGAAACCATCTCAGAAAGTCCTATTGTTTAATTCAAGACTCCACCTTTTCCCTGGTAAGTTAAAACCAAGATGGACAGGGTCATACATTATTAAAAAAGTATTTAAAAATAGAGTAGTGGAAGTGGAGAACCCGTCTAATGAAAATATCTTTATTGTCAATGGTCAGAGGTTGAAACCATTTTTAGAGAATTTTGTTAAAAATGTGAAAATCATTACTTTAATGGAACCAGAATGTGACTTCGAGAATCATACCTGCCGACACTCGAAAGAGTCAAATCAGGTAAAAACCCAGCCCAAGGAGACATCATTATGATACCTCCCAGCCTATCGCCGTTGGCACCCCCTATCTTTTTCCCACCTGTCACTATTAGCCCAACGCCCGCCTATTTCTTCACTCCTCTTCTCCACTGTCTTTTGCCATCCTCATTTCACTTTCTTTCTTTTTCGTTTGCGGATAGTTTTTGGATTTCTTCGCCTTCAACTTCTTTCCCGTTTTTCTGTGAATCCGACCATACCCAAGCGAAACCATGTCCATGTATGCTGAAGATCAGACCTCCATTGTCATAATTTACATTGTGTTACTCTACTTTTGTATAGGTATTCTGATGTTATTCGCAATCACACACAAGGGTTACGAACCCAACTTTGATTCTGATCTGCACAAAGAGGATTAATGGTTGCGTTTTGGTTTGTTGGGTTTGGCAAATGAACTGATCTGCACCTTTCAGCTTCATCTCCAAGATCTTCAATTGGTAAATTCAAAACAATGAGGACAATGTTCAGTTTAGGTTGGGGGTGAGAACAAAAGTTCATATTTTGTTTGTATGAATTTTTTTTTAATTTTTCCTTGTTT
>CM042193.1:28623359-28688878 GCA_023539305.1 Ilex asprella | reverse complement strand
GAAGCACACAACCCTTGCAAACTCGGCTAGTACCCAACTGTTCTCCCGTAGGTAAGTCAACAGTTAAGGAATGTTCTAACTTCTCGAAACTCAATCCCAAATTCATAGCATAAGCAGTACGTATAAAAGAATGAGTAGCACCGGGATCGAATAAGATTCGGGCCCAAGAATTATAAAGGAGAATTATACCTTCCACAACTGCATTGGAGGCATCTTCCTCCGATTGAGTCAAAGCAAATACCCTTCCTTGATTAGCGCCGCCAGAGGCTTGAGCTTGTACCGGTCGCTGCGGTGCAGGCCTCTGTGGTGGCGGTTGGGCTACTGGTACATGTCTGGCGGTCTGGATAGGCCCCTGAGGTGGAACAACTGGGCAATGCATCCGAATATGCCCCACACCTCCGCATGCAAAGCAGAAACGTGGGGGAATACCGGCTCTAGTCTGAGTGTCTCCCTCTCCTCGGGCTGTTAAAAGTTGCTGTCCACCTGTCTGATCTGGGCGACGGTATGGAGTCAGTC
The DNA here is from genome assembly GCA_023539305.1 of Ilex asprella. Taxonomy (NCBI): domain Eukaryota; kingdom Viridiplantae; phylum Streptophyta; class Magnoliopsida; order Aquifoliales; family Aquifoliaceae; genus Ilex; species Ilex asprella. Next base: position 28,688,362 of record CM042193.1, on the reverse strand, counting down.
TCTGTGCCCCACTAGTGCTAGCACCCGTCCGGATCGGACCTCCCCTCATAAGGCTCTGTCGTCGTTGTGTATCCTCCATGTCTCTCTCCACAAGTGCGGCTCTGTCAACCAGATCCCCATAGTCTCGGATCCACAAAGCGATGAGCTTCTCTCTGATGGCCGACCTCAGTCCCTACTCAAAGCGCTTGGCCTTCTTGGCCTCAGTGGATATAAACTCAGTGGCATAGCGAGACAACTCCTCAAACCTCCTCTCATACTCCACCACTGTCGAATTACCTTGTCGAAGGGCAAGAAAATTGGCACTCATCATATCCCGAACAGATTCCGGAAAATACTTATCTTGGAAGATTTGGTCAAACTCCTCCCAAGTGAATGCATCTGTGGTCCTCCTCCTCTTCACCGATTCCCACCAATGGTCCGCCTCCCCCTCTAGTAGATAGATAGCCAAACCGACCCGAAGATCATCAGCCACTCCTATACCAACACATATCTTCTTGATCCGGCGGATCCATTTATCCGCATCCAAGGGGTTAGAGCTCCCTTGGAAAGTAGGTGGGTGTTGGCGTAGAAATTCTCTAAGAACCACCATCTGTCGATTCTGGTTCCCATTGTCCGGTACTTGGGCTAGGAGATGAGCTCTACTATTGTGGTTGTGGTTGTTGTTGTTCCCATTCTGGTGTTGCACCAGAGTGGTGAGCTCCCTTAAGCACTAATAGATGCCATTCATGGCATCGGGAGGTGGTGGTGGTGGTGGATTTGCTTGGCCTCCACGACCACGCCCACGTCCACGTCCACGTCCACGTCCTCGTACACCGTCCATCTTGCACATCAATTCACAATTTAGTTCTTTGATGTACAAGACATCCTAATTGTCAATTTAAACCAAAGTATAAGACTCGTGTAAAATTTAGATCAACAATCTTAATCAACCTAATCCTATTTCCCTAGTGGTAATCCATAACCTACAACTCCCATGTAAGACCTAAAGCCTAGGCTCTGATACCAACTTTGTAACGCCACAAAATACACCCTGGACGGCATTACATTCAATAACCATTCATACCATGAGAGTATTAAGATAAACCATCAATGAAGAAGACTTCATAACAATAATTCATAACATTTACATCAATATCCCAAAAGAATATGCCATCTTTGGCCTTTACATTCCCAATAAAAATTTACTATTATAGCGCAGTGGAAATTTCAAAAGAAACTAGACTACACGATGTCCAAAATAATTTTCTAGTCTAGTACAAAAGAAACTACGAGTCTACATATCCACCTTGGGATCTAGGTTCCCCTCGAGTGGAGCCTCCCAATGTCCCGGCTCGTCGATGCCGAGATCTTCCTCTAGCACCAAATCTGAAAAATGTAATTGTAGGGGATGAGCATGAAGCTCTATAGCAAAATCTTCCCAAACTCAAACAAGGTTTATAAAAACATATAAAATGGGTGGTCTCATTTCAAAAATAGCATACATAATGTTTGAAGTAAAATAAGGACATTTAACAACGGATCTCAAGTTTAAATAACAATACTAACAGAAATATACCATAACAACCAATTCCCATAAACATCCATTTTCAAAATATTACTATTCTCCAACACATGATATACTATTGTTCTCTTAGGAATGAGCATCCTTACAAGGAACCTCTCACCCTCAAAGTTTGAGTTATTCAAGCATCCTTACAAGGAATCTCTTGATAATGTCACCAATTGTCCTATCTTGGCATGAGCATCCTTACAAGGAACCTCTCACCCTCAAGGTTTGAGTTATTCAAGCATCCTTACAAGGAACCTCTTGATAATGTCACCAATTGTCCTCTCGTGGCATGAGCATCCTTACAAGGAACCTCTCACCCTCAAGGTTTATCCAAATAACCACACAAGCAATACATTATCCAATATGTTCTCAAATGCCCAACAATTTCATAAGTCTCCAATTTATAAGCAAAATTCCCAATTTTATCATGTAATAATTTTAATAACTAAGTATGTAAAATACAAGAGATCACAAGAACATCATTTTATTTTTCAATATGAAACACTAAGGTTTTGAAGTCAAGGGTAAATCAAAATTTAGAAAAGAAAGTTCATCTCTCTTGAAAACTAGAGTTTAATGGTTGACCCACCATTGATATTGTCTAAAGCATGTTAATAATCATGGGGATAACAAGAATCAATGATTTATAGCATACATATACAATTTAGAGTGTCAAGAATACATATAAGTAAACCTAGCCTCAATGTAAGAGAAAGAGAAGAAATCCCCTACCTTGTGTTCTTGGAAACTAGGTTTTTGATCTTGGATAACCCTTTTTGACTCTTGTTTTTCTCTTCCTTCCTTCCTCTTTTCTCTTCCTTTCTTTCTCTCTTAGGGTTTCTAATGTTGGAGTGGCCGAAATAGGGCCAAAATAGACGACCTTGGGTATTTATAAGGCTAAAATTGGACCAAGGTCGCGACATTAAATGTCCAAATTTTTATCAGGTGTACCGGTACCCAGTACCGGTACCAAAAACCTTCTGGATTTGGGGTACCGGTACTCGGTACCGGTACCATTTGGTACCGGTACCCGGTATCGATACCATTTGGTACCGGTACCCGGTACCGATACTACTCAGCAGATAGATTCTTCCTCCGTCTTCCAAGTTTTCAATGCACTTCATGTTACCTCTCCAAAGGTTTTTCGACCTTCCGGGTTCAATGGAAACATTATTTTGCCCTAAAAACATTTAGGTACTTATCTAAGAAACTAAATTCCACTCCTCAAACGTCTTTGAAGCTTAACTTCTCAAATTCATTAGTTTTCCAAGTCTTCATTTCTAATGTTTTAATCTAGGTGATTCATTCTTACATCATTATACACATCTTCTATTTCCACAATGATTATATTTCAGATAACTATATGCATTTTTTTTAAAAAATGCGGGGTGTTACACCTCCTAATTCCATAACTAAGACCCCTATTTATAGGCATTCAAGAGTCTTAGGAATATTATAGAGGAATATTCTAAAATGTGAAATATTCTAAAAGAATATTCTAAAATGTAAAATATTCTAGAGGAATATTCTAAAATATGGAATATCCTAGGAATATTCTAAAATCTTCTAGAACCTTCTAGAAACTCCCAAAACTCTTAGCTCACAATGCGCCACACGACCCCTATTTTCGGGTCCATTTTTGTCCCGAAACGACGAATCACATTACGGGTTAAGCTTAATTAAATTTTATTTGAAATTTTAATCAAAAAAAATTAAATTTTAAGCTTATTGCTTTTTGTGACCTCGGTGATGTCATCTGCCACCTAGTCACCCCGATTTACGTGTAAAATTCTAACTTATCTCAAAATTCGACGTGGTGACGACGTTCCTCAATACGAGTCCAATGACAAAGTCCGTTGTGTCATACGAGGTTTATAGAACACGTATTTCAATTTTACATTACTATGGTAAAATGACCATTTTGCCCTTTCTATGAAAAAAGTCCAAAATTTCTCAGGTTTTACATTTTCATTCATCATATATAAAAGTAACAAGATCATTCCAAAAGAATATGCCAATCTATGGCCACAATATCAAAAGAATATGCCAAACTATGACATTTACATCCCAAAGGAATTAAATTACACTTGCAGCAAAAATATAAAAGAAAACTATACTTCTAACTTCTCAAGTCTAGTACAAAATAAGCTATGTCTCTGCAGGTCCACCTGGGGGTCTAGATTCCCCTCAGGTGGTGCCTCCCAATGTGTTGTCTCATCAACTCTAATCTCCTCCTCTAGCACATAATCTGAAAATATATAATTTGTAAGGGATGAGCACGAAGCTCTGTAGCAAAATCTTCCCAAACTTCAACAAGGCTTAGAAAAATATATATATAAAAAGGCCGGTCTCATTTCAAAAATAGCATATATAATCTTTGATAAATGCAATTTGATTTATTGACATGAAAAATTATGAAAATCTATATGCTTGGATATAATTGTCATGGGCTGTGCGAATTGGGTTTGAAATTGTTCATGTTGCCTTACATTGCATATGCATGGGGACATCGCGCCAAATGGGTAGTTGTGCATGAAGTAGTCAACACCACATGGGTGGATGACGAGTGGACTCGAGGAAGTTAAGTCGATAACTTGGCCGAGTCGCACGGTTTTGCATGGTATTGTGGGTCAGGGTTAGCAAGAAGGGCTAGAAGATTCCTCGGGCGTAAAGCCCGGTGATTGGATATGCACTGCCGTTGGTATTAGTCCATTGTGTGTCGATGTACGTGGGACCGTTGGTGGAAGTCCATAAATCCCGTGTCGGTTGGGTACCGTTGGTGTAAGCCCATAAACACTCACCCCATACAAGACCCCGGATGGACAATGTCATTTGATGTGCAACAAAGATGACGGGATTATACACATGAAAAATTACATGTGTAGGAGAGCCGAGAAAGACTCGGGTTCATGGATAACAAGCATTTGCACGATTACAAATTTCACGTGTCGAAGGGCCGGGAAGGGCCTAAGTTGGTCATAGGGAGTGAGTCGCATCTCATTCCATAACATTGCATGACAAATTTCCAACATTGATGTCAAATATATGATTGGAATGTGTGAATGATGGATTGGTTGCATATGAGCATTTCAGGTGCATTTGGGTTGGGGAGTAGCCTATTTTAGGAAGTTCTCTATTGAGCGTAGCTTACCCTTTATGGGAAAATATTTCAAGTACGGGGTTCGTGCTGGTGGAGGGCTCTCACCTTGAGCCTCAATGATGAAGAAGCCGGAATGTGGCTTATTTTGGAGTAAATTGTAAAGTTACAAAGAATATTTGTTTTGGCATGTAATTAAATGAATTCGCATGCAAACGTTGTAATAGAATTTGTATAAACATTCTGGAATGCCCAATTGCATGTTATGTAGGTGTTGGGTGGGTTTAATAAGGTTTGGAATGAGTTGGAAACGAAAACGGAAGAAACGGTAAAATTCTTGGTAGACAGTACCGGTACTGTGTAACGGTACGACTTACTCCAGAGAGTTCGACGTATCGGTACTGCGTACCGGTACGGTGTACCGGTACTGCCGAAAGAGACTAAAATTTTATATTGTTTTCTTATGCTTTTGGATATTGTTTTACCTTGGTTCAAAGGATGTAAATGGATTACAAATGAACTATTTTGAGGTATATAACACCTCAGACGAATTAAATGACCAGAAGAACCTTTATTTTCGCGGGTTGACAGGTGGTCAATGGTTTAGAAAGGACCCCCGGATTTTGGGGCGTCACGTTTTTCCCCTCTTCCTTCCTCTCTAAGACTCTCTAGGGTTAGAAATGTTGAAATGAGACTATGGGATGCGACGTTATGAATTTATAGTAGGAGAAACAATCCCATGTACGCGAATCTAAAACTAAGAATCGTAACTCACATTTGAATATCATTTTGCCTTTCGAACGTCGGTAGTGCAAATTACTGCTTCACGGTCGAATGTCATCCCATTTTCAGCTGAACTTCAAATGAAGTTTTGGTCCATTAAGAGATTGATTAGGAAATTTTTTGTGAAATCCATTTTTGTAGTCCTAGAAGTCTAGTGTCGACTGTAAATGTACATCAGGGTAAAAACTTATGGGCCAAACACTAAGACAGTGTAAAATTCTTTTCTACCCGAATTCTATCTACAATATGCTTTAATTCTGGAATATTTCCTAACTTCTAATACATCCCATAATACCTCTCACAATGTTTCTTGATCTTCCAAATTCAGTGAAAATATTATTTTGACGTAAAAATATTTTGAACTGACCTAGCAACCCTTTCCAAGTTTAAGCACCTTCAAAATTTAAACTTCACAATCAATTTGTCCCCCAAGTATTCATTTCTATTGTTATAATCTATATGGTTCATTCTTATGTCATTACATATATTAGAATTACGAAAAATTATATTACTATATTAATATAAACATGTGGGGGTTTACAACATCAATTACTGGTGAGAACATATCAATCAAGTTAATCAAAGAATAATATTGTGAACCACAACGTGTAAGATTAGCTTCCTGATTTAGACCTCACGCACTTGAAAGCTCTTCATTATCGAGTAATTCAATAACTCTAGTCACTTGTTTCTCCCTAAAAATATCTCGCCATTTACATGAGGCTCCCAAACATTCACAAAATTAGCAACCAAATTGAAAGGAGTCGCGATTTGAATATGATTATGTGCAACGACCACAAGAGCTAATTGAAATTGATGCAGAAAAAAATGGACATAATATGCATATGCATTCTCTTTCATTATAAGTGTCCTGAGACCATTGAACTCACCTCGCATATTATTCGCCCCATCGTAACCTTGCCCATGCAATCTTGACAAACTCAACTCATGTCTAGCAAATAAATCTTCTATAACTGCCTTAAGTGAGAGATCACTAGTATTACTAACATGTTCAAAACCTAAAAGGTGTTAAACTTCATGTCCCTTCTTGTCCCCAAATCGCAACACAATAGTCATTTTGCTCCTTTGTTTATATGCCACGTGATTCATCAATAAGAATAGAAAAAAGTGTATGAGCAAGGCGGGTCACATTAGCATTACACATTTCAATAGAAGCTGCATTTATAATATCGTTTTGAATTTCAGGTGAAGTCAACTTGAGATTCTCAGGAGCATTTTTCAACACAACATATTTAATATCCTCATTGTGATCAGCAAGAAATGTAAGAATCTCAAAGAAGTTTCCTTGATTACTTGAATTCTTAGATTCACTGTGACCACGAAATGCAAGTTCTTTCCTTAGAAGAAATTGAATACAATCAACGAATGCATTCAACCTACTTTTGTACTCACTTCGAGCTTGATTTGACTGTTTGAAGAAAATAGCTTCAATACTTTGCTTTGGATTTAAAAAATCTTTACATTTTCTCCAAGCTTGGTTACCAATACGTAGCTTTAACATGCATTTGGAACTTCTCTATTCTCTTCTAATTTTTAAAGCCCGAGCTAATAATGGCTTTTTCACCCGATTGTTCTCTCATATCTGATTTAAAAAGACAACAGCACAAGAAAAATATTGCATCTTTCACAACACTATACTCAAGCCAGTTACCAAATTGAGAAAACTAAGATTTATTAAACGGTCGTAGTTTAACACTAAATCCTTTTTGTGGAAAGTTATGGTCACAGGGTTGACAAGAACCTTTTTATAGATAATCTCTACGAATTTGAGGTTGTAGTCCGGGATTTAATGAAAGATCCGCCAAATTAATATCTACATGACTTTTCTTCGAAGAATCACCAACTCTGCTTGGAGGAGGTGATAACTCTGAATCAGACTTTCTATTGAAGTTCTTCTCCATGACTGTTTCAAAAAATTATTCAAAAAAATGGGTTCATACATCCCCTTTTGCAATTAATTAAACAAACTATTTTTTGTCAAATTTATTGCTAACATTCTAATGAAGATATTGTATTAGGAAGCAAATACAAGTACAAATGCATAAAAGTATCCAATTCATAATTTTAATAAATCCAAGCAATATCATTCAAAGTATTAAAAATAATTTTAGATTGAGAGTGACCAAAAAATACTTTTTACTGTCGACTCAATAACCACAACTTAAGGTCTTCAATGCATCCTCAATTACTAATTCGGGCTATAACAAATCAAGAAAATAATTAGGGCAAAATGCACAAAAAAACAAATTAGGGAAAATGCATAAAAATGCAAATAAGGGCAAAATGCACAAAAATATAAATTAAGGTTAAAAATAAAATGCAAAAAAAATCAGAAAATTACCAAGACTAATTAATTAAAATTTTAAAAATAAAAAAATAATTTATTTTGTGTTTGTGTTGTGTGCAGTATGCGCATGTGTGTGCGTGTTGATCGAGATATATATGTATATATATATATATAGAGAGAGAGAGAGAGAATATTTACTTTTGGTGTTGTCGTCGTGTCGGTGGTGGCTCTGGTGGGTGTTGGTGCAAGGAACAACAAAAAACTCAAGGAACTGAGGAAGGAAACTTTACTTTTTGTGTTTCTTCTGGTTGGATAGCTTGGACATGAGTGAGAAAAAGAGAAAAAAAAAAAAGGAAAGATAAGATAGGTGTTACTTGTTAGGTGATGGCTGTCAAGTGGGCAAAAAGTTTTATTTTTTAATGGTGGGATTGTGATAGGTCAAAGATTTGATTTTTTAATAGATTTGGGTAGATAGTGATGGACTCAATTTTTTTGGTATTAAATGGGCTTAAGTTTTTAATTCTTTTGGGTAGATAATGTGATCTAACATTTTTAACTTATGTTTTGGATGGGCACAAATAATATATTATACAAATACATAATACATATACCTAACTAATATTTTTTTGGGGGGGCCTTGTAATGCCTCGATTTTTTTCTTCCTCTTTTCGGAGACTTTAATTGATATAAAAATACTGAAATAAAATAACAGAGTCATAATTGTCCCAATAAAATTTTACTTTTCAAAAATATCTCCCAATACAAATGAATCCATCAATATACATAAATTTGTCAATGTAATTAAAATATCAATTACATCGACATCTCGTCATCTTTAATATTCTGATTATCTCGTTTCGATCTTTTTCTCTAGAATCAGCCTGAAAATATTAAATAAAGTGAGAAAGTATGCAATATAATAAGGAAAAAATATGCTCAATTACAATAATCGAGTATCACAAAGTATCTCAATCAATAGATACCAATATCAATTTTCCATCTCACATGTCATATAAAATCTTAACACAAATCTGACACCTCACCAATCATCCCGCATCAACCCGATTCCATAGGTCTTCGGGCTGGCGATGCATCGGCTATTTACTACCATGATGCCGTCTCAATATCTGCATAACACGATCAATGAGACAAAAATATTCATCGATATTCAATCGAAATTTCAAAATAACGATAACACAAGTTGGAATACAAATCATAGGATAATCAAAGAAATACTCTTTGCAAAGATATTTAAGAAGAGCAAATTGCATACCACCCCGTACCTCAAAATCATTGTTTTAATTTTATAACTAAGCTTTCTTCCTCTTTTTCCCAACTTCTCTTGCCTTCTCTCTAGAAGGTCACCAATGTGTTTTTCTCCTAATTCCATAACAAAGTCCCCTATTTATAGGCCTTCAGGACTACTAGGAGTATTGTAGAGGAATATTCTAAAATATGGAATATCCTAGGAATATTCTAAAATCTTCTAGGACCTTTTGAATCTTTCTGAAGGATTCATTTTCGTCCCGAAACGATTAAATTCATCTCGGTTTAAGTTTAAATTAATTTTTTTTGAACTTTGATTCAATTTTAAGGAAATTCTATAAAATTTATTTGTAGGGACCTTTGTGATGTCAACCACCACCTACTTGTCTCCAAATACGCACAAAATCTATCTATCTCGGAATTCAACAAAAATTGTCTGGGTGACTCAATTTCGCGAGACGAATCCAACGGTGAAGTCCCTTGTGTCATCCGAGCTCTCAAGATATATTTATTTTAAATCCGCATTATAGTGACAAATTATCATTTTACCCTTTTTCAGAAAAATTTTAAATTTTACCCGAGTTTTACATTCTTCCCCTTAAAAGAATTTTGTCCACATAATTATGTTTAAACTAATTCTAAACATTTGGGATCTCACAATCTACCCTCCTTAAAAGAATTTCGTCCCCGAAATTCCATAATTCACCAAGAATACGGAAATCCTTAAAACACAACGAAAACACAGTGAACTCATTTCCCACAAAATCCCATATAAGATTTGAAGCCTAAGCTCTGATATCATACTATAACGCCCCGATTTTTTTCTCTTCTTTTCGGATACGTTAATTGATATAAAAACACTCAAATAAAATAACAGAGCGCTAATTGTCCCAATAAAATTTCATTTATCAAGTCATCTCCCAATACAAATGAATCCGTCAATATACTTAAATCTGTCAATATAATTAAAACATCAATTACATCGACATCTCCTCGTCTTTAATATTCTATTATATCGTTCCGATCTTTTCTTTAAAATCAGTCTGAAAATATTAAATAAAGCGGGAAAGTATACAATATGACTAGAAAAAAGTATGCTCAATTACAATAATCGATTATCACAAAGTATCTCAATCAACAGATACCAATATCAAATTTTCATCTCACACGTCATACAGAATCTTAACATAGATCTAACACCTCACCAATCATCCCACCTTAACCCGATTCCACGGGTCTCCTGGCTGACAATGCATTGGCTATTCGCTGCCACAATCCCATCACAATATCTGCGTAACACGATCAATGAGACAAAAATATTCAACGATATTCAATTGAAATTACAAAATAACGATAACACAATTTGGAATATAAATCATAGGATAATCAAAGAAATACTATTTACTAAGATTTAAGAAGAGCATATTGCAAACCACCCCATACCTCAAAATTATTGTTTGAATTTTATAACTCAGTTTTCTTCCTCTTTTCCCCAACTTCCCTTGCCTTTTCTCTGGGAGGTCAACAATGTGTTTTCCTCCTAATTCCATAACCAAGTCCCCTATTTTTAGGCCTTCATGACTCCTAGGAATATTCTAAAATGTGGAATATCCTAGAAATATTCAAAAATCTTCACGAACCTTTGGCATCTTTCTAAAGGATTTTCATCCCGAAATGATTAAATTCATCTTGGTTTAAATTTAAATTAATTTTATTTGAACTTTAATTCAATTATAAGGATATTCTATACAATTTATTTATGGGGACCTTTGTGAGATCAACTGGCAACTTGACCGCACCAAGTTGCCTCGAAATACGTGAAAAATTCGACTATATTAGAATTCGACGAAAATTGTCTAGGTGACTCAGTTTTGTGAGATGAATTCAACGGTGAAGTCTGTTGTGTCATCCGAGCTCTAGAGAAATACTTATTTTAAATCCGCATTATAGTGACAAGTTACCATTTTGCCCTTTTTCAGAAAAATTTTAAATTTTAAAACTGTTTAGCCATGCATTTGTAACGCCCCCAATTCCACCCTGAAAGACATTATTATCTATAATCATTCTCATCATGAGAGCAACTAATAAAATCTATCCATAACAAAAATTTCATTCACCATAGGCAATATATATACATCATCCTCAGAGATTAAGCTATCATTGCCATTACATCCCAAAGGATTCAAAGTTAATCTAGCAGTGGAAGAACAAAAGATTATACTTGACATAGTTTCAAAATAACTCTTGTATCTATTAAATAGTATAACAACCTAGATATCCCTTTTCGGGTCCCCATGACCCTCACAAGAAGCTTCCCAAACCACCTGCTCGTCATCTGTACAATCCACTTCTAAAGCATAACCTGAAAAATGTATTATTTTGTAGGGGGCGAGCACTAAGCTCTGTAGGAAAATCCTCCCAAACCCAAACAAGGTTTAGAAAACATATAAAATGGGTCGATCTCATTTCGTAAATATCATATATAACTTTTGAAAGAAAACAAGGACATTTAAGCAGATATCTAGTTTAAGCAACAACCTTAAGGTAGATGAAAGAGAAACCAAGTATAATTGACAACCAATTTACAAAACATAATCCATTCCACCTTACACCATTTTCACAAGTTCTTGCGGCATCCCATACTACCCAAAATTCTTGTGGAAACCGTATCTGGTAGAATGAACAATAACCAATATACAATAAATAATACCTTCCACCATAAACTGTTTCCCACAAGCGGTAGTGGTAGGAAAAGTTCATACCCGCATAGCGTACGAAGACGTCTATCCACTACGAGTGGTAGAAAAAGTTCATACACGTACGACATACGAAGACGTCTACCCACTACAAGGGTAGCCGGGTCAATAGTAGTCCATGGTCATATCGTACAACCACTCAAGAGATACCATACCACCCAATTTTCTCAATTCACAAGTAACTCCACAAATCCCCGATTTCACATGTAACATTCTAATATAACAATTTAAGCAAAAGTACATGAGATCATCAAAAATATCATTTTATTGTTCAACACAAACCACTAAAGTTTTGAAATAAAAAACATATGAGTAATCAAACTTTGGAATCAATACAAATAAATATTAAGCTTGGAATATGAAGAATAAAGGCGTGTCAAGCTTGAAAATCAAGAACAAAGGTGAAATTAAGATTGAAAGGAACAATCATGCATGAAAATCAATAACAAACGACTATCAAGGTGTGAAATCAAGAACAAAGGATTATGAAGCTTAGAAATCAAGACCAAAAGAACACTCAAGTCTGGGAACCAAGAATAAAGAATATCAAGTATTGAATATCAAGAATTATTAAATCACAGGGGTTAGAGTCACTACCCAATGCATATCAAATTTAGATATCAAGAACAAATGAGTATTAAGCTTGGAAATCAAGAACAAAGGAACAATCACTTCTTGAAATCCATAACAACGAATATCAAGCTTAGAATTCAAAATAAAGGAACAATCATGTATTGAAATCAATAACAAACGACTATCAAGTTGTGAAATCAATAACAAAGGAGAAGTCAAGAGAAAAACACATTTCCATTGAAGACTAGAGTTTGGTAGCAAGCAAGGAGATCTAATGGTTACCCAACAATCACATTATTTTTCACATGACATTAATTGCAAGAATAGCAAGAATTAAGGATTGGATAGCATACATATAACATTTAGAGTTAAAATATACGTATAAATAAACCTAGCCTCAATGTAAGAGAATGGAAGAAAACACCTACCTTGAATCCAAAGTTCCATGCCAAACTCAAGCTCTAGTGACCTTTTTTTTTCCTTTCTTCTTCACCTTTATCTTCTCCAAGGGTTCGAAGGGGGTTGGGGTGAGAGTGGAGTGGTAGAATGGGAGAAAATGGGATGAAAATGAGGCTTTAAGACACACTAATTCCGAATTTTACTGTTTATGGGTTGTTTCCAAATTTACGGTTTTACCACTAAACATTCCAATTTGATCCGTATGACTATCCTAAGGTTTTTCGACGTTTTGGATTCATTTTTAATGTTATTTTAACCAAAAAAAATATTTATTTTTATGATTTATATCAAAACCAAAGTCAACGTACACCCGAAACACTAAAGTTTCTATTTTACCCATCCGAACCAGCTATTAATGAAGTTTTGAGATGTTTGCAAAAAAAAAAAGGTGATCAAGGGTGCTTCTTAAAGCCTTTTATATTTATTTGAACCCTAAATTTCTTCATTATTCTTATATTTAGATTTAGGATGCAAATGGAGACATTAAATGCAAAATGATGTTAATTGGACTATTTCAACATCGTTTCGTTATCTGGGTATAACTCTCTCATCTGAGCTACGATTGAGATGATTCAAAATGCTATGGAATTATAAGAAAGAGCTCTACAACTTTCATGTTTTTAGTTGTGAGAGATATTGACTGCATCAAGGTCTACATCGCGCTTGAAGTTACAGCCAGTGCACTGTTCACAGCCTGTTTCATCCATTTTTTCATTTCCAATCCATTCCTAAGAAAACCAAATCCCTTTCAAACCTCTCCAATATATATTTCTACACCAAACCTATTTAATACAATTTCTAGGACCTAAAATTTCATATTTTCACTTATTAAAGGGTTAATTGCAAATTACACCCCAAAAGATCGTTCTAATCTCAATTTGCACCCCCAAAGATCAAAAATCTCAATTTACACCCTAAAAGATAGAAATTTGTCTCAATGTGCACCCCCAAAGATCAAAATCTCAATTTGCACCCTTAAAGATATAATTTGTATCAATGTGCACCCCCAAATATCAAAATCTCAATTTGCACCCTCAAAGATAGAATTTATATCAATGTGCACCTAATACATTAAAAATATTTTATTTTATTTTTACTTTTATCTTCCAACACTAGAATTATGTCATGTTTATCCTCTAAATTTAATGTCACAGTTTATATCTATTTATATTTATATTTATATCTATATACCAATATAAATATAGGCAACCCTTCATCTTTCTCTAAATAATACCTCAAAACTCCTGGAAAAAAAGACAATTTCTCAATCATATACTAAATGCCGAATATTAGAATTCTTATATTCAGCAAACAGAGGACTAAAAACAAATAACATAACCAATCAATGTAAGAGGCACATGACTAAATGTCAAATATCCAAACATTTTTAGAATACTCAAACAAGTGTATTGGAGGATCTAAATTTGTTGAAAGTCAATATGTATCAACTACTGTAATCCATAAAACACAGAATTAAACCAATCACAAGATATCAATAACTTCGATAAAAAACTACAAAATGCCCAATATCCATGGCTTACATCGACGAAAGGAAATTTTTTTTGAAAGAGAGGTCAAATTTCAAATAAAGATGATGAATATTGTGTTTCATTAGCCTTTAATCTTGAGTAGAGGAAGAGGTGGGTGATGGAAATGATGATGGCCATTCTTTTGTTCATCTTGGCTTTAATCACCAACAGGTGGTGCGGCCTATTGTGAGGAGAGAGAGAGAGAGAGAGAAGCCTTCCATTAGAATCAGCCATGTATTTACTAAAATAAGTAATTGTTATATTAAATACAATTTAACCAACAGACATGTTATTTTTCTACTTTTTAAAAAATTAAAGGCTAAACCGTAAGTAGATGAATTAATGTAGCAAATAGAGTTTGTAAATTATTTAGAGAAAGATGAAGGGATGCCTATATTTATATTGATATACATATATAGATATAAATATAAATATAAATAGATATAAATTGTGATATTAAATTTAGAGAATAAACATGACATAATTCTAGTGTCGGAAGATAAAAGTAAAAATAAAATAAAATATTTTTAATGTATTAGGTGCACATTGATACAAATTCTATCTTTGAGGGTGCAAATTGATATTTTGATATTTGGGGGTGCACATTGATACAAATTATATCTTTAAGGGTGCAAATTGAGATTTTAATCTTTGGGGGTGCACATTGAGACAAATTTCTATCTTTTAGGGTGTAAATTGAGATTTTTGATCTTTGGGGGTGCAAATTGAGATTAGAACGATCTTTCAGGGTGCAATTTGCAATTAACCGCTTATTAAAACTAAATTTCAACTGTTATTTTCACTAATATTCTAAATCTCTACTTTTCCAATCTACCAAATTCAAACACACATCACTGCACATATCCACATTTTTACAACAATTATTTACTATATATCTATATAGACATATAAAAGAAAATGCGGGGTGTTACAGCTTTCGACGTACATTTTCCTTCCCTCCAATGATGCAAATGGACCAGAATGGAGTATAAATCATGGTGACCTTACTAACGTTCCCACAAATAAAATTTATAAAATTCCCTTATAATTGAAGTAAAGTTTAAATAAAAATAATTTGAATTTAAACCAGGATGAAATTAATCGTTTCGAGGCGAAAATGGACCCCGACAAGAAGGTTGTGTGGCGTGACGTGCACCAAACATTAAGAGTTATAAATATCCATAAAATCTGATTTCTAGCAGAATATTCTGCTGAAACCAGTGTGTAAACATTGGAGAGAGGAGGAGAGAAAAAAAGAGAAATTTTAAGACTTGTTTCTCAGATCTACGGAGTTCTGTCGATTAGAATTCATCGGGCCAAGAATCAAAGTCGATCTCCTCGATGAGGGCTATGCAACCATACCAAGAACGAAGAATTTCACCAAATATCCAAAGAAGAGATTTTGAAAAATCAAAATTTTAGAGTTATGGTTGGTGTTCCTGAAGGTTTTACCCTTCATTTTAAGCTTTAAGAGGTAGGGTTCCCTCATACTTTAGTTTATTTCTAACATATGGTGTCCTTAGGGAATGATTAAGTGTATAGAACTTGCCTATTGTTATGGAAATGAGGAAATGGGTATAGAAATGGCTTGAATCAATTTCTAGCTTGAATTTGAGGTGTGGAAGTTACTTGTGTAATTTCTTAGAATTTGGTATTACATGGGCATGCTATGTGTTTATATTGTGCCTTTGTGAATGAAATGTGTTAGTGACATAGATTATGTAATAACACGCTTGTGATATTGTTGTTGATATATGCTTAGTGATATATTGACGGTGTGATAAATTTTGGTGATTATATTGATATGATGTAAGTCGCCATGAAAAAATGATGATATGCAGTTAAATTGCTCATTTGACATTCATTACATAGTGGACATGATATTGGCATCACATTCATGCGCAGTGGGCATGAGTGTAGGTGTGTGTAAATGATTGATCAAACACCATACTTGGTGGTTGATAAGTGAACTTGAGAAGGTTGGATCGAAGATCCTACTGAGTCACATGGTTGCATGAAAAAAAAATTTATGTCGGGTATAGCAAGAAGCGATAAATTTTCCCTCGGATGAAAAACCCGACCACTTGGTTCATACACTCCCTTGTGGTGAAATTTTAGAAAATTGTAATGATATACGGAGCCAGCGGTGTGATTCTAAAATCTAATACCCAATAAAGACACATGATTTTATTTTATAAAGTACTCATTCGATGGGTAACATCCAACAATAATTTGGTTTTATAAACATATGACTTGTATTTCAAGCAATCATTAGATGTATTTCATCAATGACAAAAGTATTACGCTCATGCATTGCAATGTGTTGTGGGAGTCGGTGAGGACTCGGGTTAAAGTGCATAAGTGAGTATCATCTCATACCATGACATTACATGGTAAAATTCCTCTCTTGAATTACATGTTCTTGTTTGGAATGAATAATGGTTGTCGATTGTTACATGTGCACATTCCATATGCATCTAAGTTGGGGAGTAGCCTCTGTAAGAGATACTCTATTGAGCGTAGCTGGCCCTATACATGAAAACATTTCAACTGGGGGATGCACACCATTGGACGATGCTTATTCGAGGCCCCAGTGACGAAGAAAGGTCGACTTCTGGATTTTAGTCAATTTTTGTAAAACTTTTGCAAATTTAGTTTTTGGGCATGTAATGTATGTTAAAAAATTATAATTTTGAACTTGTATTAACTATGTTTAATGCATAAATTCATGATGTGGGAGTATGAATAGATGTATATTGGACCTCAGATGGGTCATGTGATTAAATGTTGTTATATTAGTATGGATAAATGGATCCGGTGTGCTCAATGTTGTATATTAGACCTTAGATAGGTCATATGACTGTATATGGCACAGGTTGAGTTTTGGGTAGAGCTCCCTGTACAAATGAGACTTTGCCTGAATTTTGTTAAATTAAGGACCTCCAGTTTTGGGGCGTCACAATGATGTGGTATGAGAACTCAAGATATCTTTGAACCTCTCCCAATAGTCATAGACCGGTTGGTTGGACTTTTTGGAAAATTTTTGTTCCTACTTTTCAAAGCAGTTGTTCTATGAACTGGAAAGAATATCTTAAGAAACTCTTTTTGCAAGTCAGCCCAAGTAGCTATAGTTCAAGGCTTTAGAGAAAGGAAATACTATCATTCTCGCTACTTATTCACTCATGTTTTCCTCAAGGAATGTGCTAACCACTTCCTCAAACTCTTTGATATGCAGGTAAGGATTTTTTAGCTCCACAAAATGGAATTGGGAAAGTTGTTGGAGTATTCCAAGTTTTACAATAAAGTTTTGCACTTGCACTGAAAAAGAGTATACATGAAGGTGTAGAAGAACGAGTGGGTTGAAGATAAGCTCTCATCATCCTCAAATGACGAGACAGTAGGAGATTATTTCCAATATTCCCAATATTTTATCCGGGGGGAACTAGGGGAAAGATGAATCCCTTGTTTCCCACGTTCTATGGATTCTCAAATACAAGAAAATTAAAATTATGCACAAAAATAAAAGAACAATAAATTAAAAATAAAATAAAATACAGTGAAGAATGCACTAGAGCTTGTGATGTGAATAAAAAAACTTACCTTGATGATCTCTGAATCGCCTCTCCTTCCCTGGCAACGATGCCAAAAATGCACGATCCTTAGAGTGGCATTAAATTAATAAGGAATTTTTAAGCGTAGGAAAAGGTATCGTGTTTATAACTTGGTCAATTAGCAAGGTCGTCTCCTCAAGGAATATGGTTGGCTTAAAATTGTGAAAGAGAAAATAAAATAAAAAACCTTGAATTTTGAGAGTTGGTTCGGAGAAAGTATCAACTATAAAGTAACAATTAAAGAAAAATAACTAGTTAACCGGTAGAGTTCACCTCAACGTAAACAAGTATTTTGAGTCAAACTCTATAACTCATTTAAGATTGTGCTCAAACTCACTCAAATAGTAGATATTCATTAAACACCCAATTGTAAATAACAAATGTGTATTCAAGTTAATGAATTGGTCTTGAACTAATTAAACCCACTTCGATTGCAGTTATTCCAAGAATTACCCGTGTCAAGTCTTAATTGTCTACAGGTAAGCAAGAAGATATACACATCGATAGTGTTTTTGACTTTAATCATTTAATTAACCCAAATAACTCAATCATTGAAAAACCATAATTTGAGTCAAAATCCACAATTCGGAGTGAGACTCCCTCATGCGATCAAGCCGGAGTAGACTACTCACTCATGACAGAATTGAAAATAAAAGCAATTAAAGAAAGTATCATTGTAAATGAAAGCAAGAAAACTGGAATAGAAATTGAAAGTATTAAAATTGCAAGAAAAGTAAATATCTTGTATTGAAATGCAATGAATGTAAAAAGTAATTGTGTTGCAAGAATCAAATGCTTGAAAGTAAATAAAGCTTGTAATGTAAAACAATGGAGAAATCTTTAAAGAAGAAGAAATTCAAAAACCCTAGGAAAGAAAAAATAGAAGAATGGTGCATTAAATGATGGAATGGAGGTCCTCCCTCAAACGGTTAGGCTTGAGTATTTATAGGAGATTTTCTGTTAAAAATCCTCCTCTTTATTCACCAATCATGACCCTTGAAATATTCAGCTGATTCATTTTCCTTATAAGTCTTTATTTCTGAAATACAGTAACCTACTGGTAGGAAGAAGAAAAAGATCTACCAATAGGACTATTCACTGTTTTGCTTCTACTAGTTGTCTTGATCTCCTACTGGTGGAACACTTTTTTGTCTTCAACCTACTTGTAGAACAATACTTACCTACAAGTAGAATAACTCTCTGTTTTGTTTCTACAGGTAGGACTGCTGTCCTACTGGTAGAACCAACTTTTGGCTTCACTTGTACCAGTAGAAGACCTACCGGTAGAAAATGTCTTTCTCTCAATAATACTTGATGTGGCCTTGAATTCACTCCTGGACCTTCTAGCTCATCTTCCAAGTTCTCTTTGGCATTGAAACACATACAAATCAACATTCTTACACCAATTCACACAAACACACATATTCACTATAAAACACAGAACTCAACTTAAACAAGTGAATTAAGTAACTAGCATTGTTAAGATGGAAGACATAAGGCCTATAATATGCAATATTACACTCTCACCAGTTGACCATCTATCACGACTTATTTTTTATGACATAGATGGGAACATACCTATACCTGACACTTTCCTTGATGAGCACTTATTTGCAATTAATATGATTAGTCTCTAGTATGCTGACATAGTTAATTTTCTTGTTATTGGGCAATTATTGGTGCATTGTAGTTCTCAGGAGAGAAGAAATTTTTTGGTAGAGGTAAAGAAATTTTATTTTGATAATTCCTACTCATTGAAGTATTGCCCTAATTAGGTAATGAGAAGATGCATGCCTGATGATGAACAACATCAAATCATCTCTTTTTTCCATTCACAGGCATGTCGAGGTCACTTCTCCTCCAAGAAGATTTCAACAAAGATCTTGTAGTGTGGTTTCTATTGGCTAACTTTATTCAAATATTGCTTCCATTTTGTAAGAGTTGTGATCACTGCCAAAGGTAAGGTAGTGTGACTCAGCAAAATATAACGCCCCTCACTCCCTCCCTATAATAGAGGTGTTTGATTGTTGGGGTATCGATTTTCATGGGTCCCTTTTCTGTTTATTTTAGTTATGTTTATAATTTACTAGTTGTGGATTATGTATCTAAATGGGTATAGGCTAACCCAACTAGAACCAATGATCACAAGGTTGTGATTAAATTCCTTAAAAAAAATATTTTGCCTAGATTTGGGATGCCTAGGGCAATTATTAGTGACCTCCCATTTGCAACCTTTATGCATAAAAATGGAATCACCCTTTATACAGAAATATAGAAAAACTTAGGCATGTCTCCCTATCAGTTGGTCTATTGTAGGGCGTGTCATTTGCTAGTTGAGATGGAGCATCGAGTATATTTGGTCATCAAGACCCTAAATTTTAATCCGGGTCTAGCTTGAAGTCATAGGAAACTGGAATTGAATGAATTAGAGGAAATCTGCAAAGAGGCATATGCGAGTACCATTATTTATAAGGAAAGAACTTAGGTTTTTCATGATCAATCTGTTTTGAGAAAGACTTTGAAGGTAGGAAAAAAAGATATTTTTATATAACTCTCGACTTCACCTCTTCCCTATAAAAAATTGCTCCCATCAGACCAGTCCTTTTGTGGTCCGTAAAGTCTACGTTTATGGTGCATTACAAGTAGAAAACCCTAAGAATTGTCAGACTTTTAAGGTTAATGACCAGCTACTAAAGCCATTCTTAAAGGGTTTTTGAATTGAGGAGACTGTGGAGGAGCTTGTTGATCCCGTATATTAGGAGCATCCATTTGTGTATTGTGTACTTGTGTATAGTAGATTAGTTAGATAACTTTTTCTTTTTCTTTTTAGATATTTTTTACTTATTTTGTTTTATATGCTAATTTTTCTTTTGCTTATTTTGCAATTAGTTTTATTTAGGAGCCTCCTTTCAAGTGTTCTCTTTCCCTTCAACTTTTCACTTTTCTCATTGCATTATCATTTTTGCATTGAGGACAATGCAGATTTTTAGTTGGAGGGTGAGGGTTACAACATTGTTTTATTTTTAGTAGTTTTTTTTGTTGTTATTAGTGAAAATTTTGAATTATTTTTTAAAAAATATGTCTATCAGGATGATAGTTATTGTTTCTTAATAACTATGAAAGTTTGGATTTTCTATTTGATACTCAAATCATTTGTATGTGGTTATTCTATATACTTTTATTCTATGCTTGAATATCATGGCTATCTATGCATTAGGAACTCAAATTTTGTTCACTATGACCATGTAATTCCTATTGAGGTTTATGAGATGAAATTTATGTTTTAAAAAGGCTTAACATTTATAGTAGAGATGCATGCATATACCTTGTGAGTCTTGTGCTTATCATTCTTGTAGTGTTACAATACATTTTACTCAGATATTATTCATTTCAAATCCATTGTTGTTCAATAATTTCATTATTTTAGCTTTTGGTTAGGAGCATACGAGTAATTAGTTGGCTATATCTCAATAATAAGAAACATTTTTCCATGCTCTCTAGAAGAAGATTTTAGACCATTTTTTAACTTTATTAGAGCCTTAAGCCTATTCTTTCATTGCATTATCTATAGGATACGTGATTAATCCATGATAAATTTGTGTTTCTTTACCTCAAATACTAGCCAAGCCGAGTATCAAAATATATATACCCTCTCTTGGTTATCCCTAGATTTGTATCAACTTGATACATATTTGGGATTGTGGTGAAATGTTTAATCATGAATGAATGAAAAACAAGGTTGATGAAAAAGAGAAAGAAAAAATAAAAGATAAAAGAAGAAATATTAAATACTGAAAAAAAATGTGAAAGAATATTGAACCTAAAAGCAAAAACATGTGTGAAGAAATAATGGGGGTTCATGTTGTATCAAAAGATGAGTGAAGGTTTTAAATAAAATATTTCCTATGGGATAACTTCTTTTGAATCCTTGATTTTCTTCATTTCTTTAACTTTCACAGGATCCCATTACAACCAGATAAAACCTTATTTTTTTTTTGGAGGTCTGGTGTGGCACCCCAAAATTTGGGGGGCCTTTTAACCGTTGATAGCGCATCAACTCGCGGAAATACCCGTAGATGTCACTTGATCTGACACCACAACCATAACATTCGCCACAATTGGGATTTAAACCCACTCGGGTGATCTGTGTTCCATTAATCATTTAAATCCATTGAGATCTAATGAGCCTCAAAATTACTCAATTAGTGCTCTTTTTGCTTCATTGGAATCAAAGAAAACAAAGTCCAAAAGCATGGGAATAAGGCTTTAGAATTACACATTTGTCTTTCGGCAGCTCCGGAGCAATACAGCTCTGGAGCACTGCTCCGGAGCAACAAACTCACTCGACCAAACTGCTCCAGAGCAATCCGACTGCCGATTTTTTCTGCTACTTCCAGTACGATTTTGACCCTCTTAGAGGTTGATTTGGAAAATTTTCATTAAAGACACTTTTGTAGCCCTGGGTGTCTACTATGTACTGTCAAAATTTTAGGTCATTTGGACATCACAATTAAAATATATGGCTCATACACTAGGCAGTGTCTGAATTCCCATATGTCCAATCATGTTTGATTTCAACCCCCAAACCAATCCATTCCAAAATCAAACCAACCTATCCAAGGTCATCCAAAACTTGTACAACATACATTTTGTTCCCAAATATAGTTAATACAAGTTCAATTACACACCCTTGCATAATTTTACATGCCAAAATGGAATTTAACTAACAGTTTTACAAAACTTAATTCAAAAATCACAACTCGGCTTTTCTTCAACCAGGAGGCCCCGAATGTGAGCCATCCGCCGGAACATGTCCCATACCTGAAATGTTTCCCGTATAGGGTGAGCCAACGCCCAGTAGAGAAATTCCTACAGAGGCTACTCCTCCACCTATATGCATATGAAATGTTCACATGCACACACCACAAATCCGTAACCATTCCATCAATAACATGCAATTAAATGATGTAATGCTATTATGTCATACTATGAATGAGGTGAGAACCACCCATGTGCACCCATTTGAGCCCATCACGGCTCCCCTTACATGCAATGCCATGTATGTTAAACCCGGGCTACCCAAGCCCCATAAAATGAGATGAGACTCATGTACTCAACCTGAGCCTGCCCGGGCTCAACATGAAATGAGATATGACTCATTTACGCAATCACCTCGAGCCCTTCCCGGCTCGACAACACAATGTAAATGCCCATGTGTACAACATGCCATGACTGAGATGAGACTAAATCATGTAACACAACCCGAGTCCTTCCCTATTCCCACAACACAATGCAATGTGTAATAAACCCATCTTCGATGGAAAATATGATACTCATTGGATGAGTATATTTTTATATCAAAATCTTAGGTCTTGTTAGGCAACGGATTCTCAGAATTACACTGCCAGCTCCGCGGGCCATGCCACTTTTCTGGAATTTCACCTCAGGGGAGTGGCTCAACCAAGTGGTTTGGGGTTTTTCACCCGAGGAAGTCGCCATGCCCCTTCTTGCTATACCCGACATAAGTTTTTCATGCATACATGCAACCATGCGACTCACTCGGATTTTCAATCCAACTTTCTCGAGCCCACCATCAAACACCAAGTATGGTGTTGATTAACCATGCACCACCTGCACATGCGTCCACTAATGACTAATGTCCATGAATGGGGTTTCCAATGTCATGCTCTATATACAATAATGCCAATGAGCAAGTCCCATAACCACGCGCATTTAACACCACATAGATTGTGGTATAAACACCCATGCACAACATCCTTATGACACAATGTCCATGTATATGATGTTCTCGTACATATGCAATGTAATGACCCATTGCTTTTCTCATGCAAGGTTCATATGTAATGAATGCCATATGAACTGTCTCTACCACATTCCGACATATGGTATTAAAAACAACCATGCACACACACACACCACTCATGATGTGAATTCCCCGTGCATATGCAATGCGATGTGTCATTGCAATAACATTATGTCGCATATGTAATGCATGCCATATGGACTAAATTAACATAATCAATTCCATTCCATGGCAATTTACATTATAAACGTATAAATTCCATGGTTCATCACAACAATTGATATATCAAAATATATATCTGAAATTCACAATTTCAACATAAATCATATCGTACACATAAGATTTTCATTTACCACATAAGGCATAACATGTTATTTATCAAATAACAATTTCAATCCATTTAGGCATTTTGTCAAACACCTTCAAGAAAAACAACATGGTAACACATATCATGCCCAATTTTCACATAATTCAAGAAATTCCAATAGACAATTTCTACATACCAATTTAGGATAAAATTATTTTACCTAAATCCCATCAATAGGCGAGTGTAATTTTCTAACAACCTACCCACCATCTTCATTATTCCATAACCATATACATATAAATATATATATACCTAGGTCAATATATATAGATATACATATATATATATATCCAGCCCATTTATCATAGGCATTTCTAGGTAAAAAATCAACCTAAGTAGGAGAACCCCTACCTCTTGTAGCGTGAGAATCCCGTCGGAAGCTCCCAAGACTCGAAAACCCAACTCGAAGTTTGATTTTCCCAACTCCCAGAATTTCACCTTCGGTAAAATTCGTTGTTTTTGGTACCCACACGTAGTCCTCGTCGACGTGATCACTTCTCCCTTCTAGCTCGACGGAATCCGAGCAACGGAAGTCGAAGAAATCGTCGGAGAAAGCTTGAAGAAAACCCCTTTTCTCTCTTTCCCTTCCTCATGTTGAATGGCTGAAATGGGTGTGGAGGAGTTTGATTTTTCAGACTTTTAACCCTTTTTATATTTTTAAAACACTTGGCCCACAATTGGCCACACGTCCCTTTTAATTCCGGGTCTGTTTTAATCCCAAAATGATTAAATTTCGCTCCGGTTCAAGTTCAAAATATTTCTTATGAACTCTAATTAAATTATTTTCAAATTCCCCATCTCTTGACCAAATTTTCATTTTTGGGATCACCTGAGACCCGACCGTCTAGTAAAACGTGAAAATCCGACTATCTCGGAATTCGATGAAATTTTACATGTCCACTAGATTTCGCGAGACGAATTCAACGGCGAATTCCGTTTCGTCATCCGAGCTCTAGAAAAATTCAGGTTTGCAACATGTTCCGTGGTGGCAATTTACTATTTTTCTTTCCTTTGTTATAAACAGTTCACATTTTTCGGGGTTTCACATATGGTTGAGTGTGTGTGCTTTAATGTCGAACAGACATATCAGCTGCATTTGTAAAACCCGAATTATTAAAAATCCTAATTAAAGGGGTAAAATAGTAATTAATTGTCAAAAACGTGAATTTTTATAAAATTTCGATGACGAAATGGATCTCACCATTGGATTCATCTAGAAAAATCTAGCTATGCCTATAACTAGATTGACTAGGAAGGAGGTCAAGTTTCAGTTGGATGACTCGTGTGAGAGAGCATTCAAAGAGTTAAAGAAGAGGCTTACTTCAGCTCTAATTTTTTTAGTTCCAAAGAGGGGACAGAGTTACACAGTGTATTGCAATACCTACAAAGAAGGACTTAGATGTGTTTTGATGCAGCCCGAGAGGGTGGTAGCTTATGGTTCTCGACAGTTGAAGAGTGATTAGCAAAAAATA
Organism: Ilex asprella; assembly: GCA_023539305.1. Lineage (NCBI taxonomy): Eukaryota > Viridiplantae > Streptophyta > Magnoliopsida > Aquifoliales > Aquifoliaceae > Ilex > Ilex asprella. The sequence continues at coordinate 28,662,768 of CM042193.1, read as the reverse complement.
TTGCACATTATGTATGCTTTTATACCCCTTTATACTTGCTTTTGTGGTGTAATTGGGAGGAAATGCAATTAAGCAAATAATTAATGATATTGTTCTATGATTGTAGGTACAGAGTTGGAAATTGCATGAGTTAAGCCCCCAACGTAGTGCTCAAAGTCAATGGAGATGAAGGGTGACTAAAAAGGAGGCTTGGAAGGTGAAGAAATCAGGAAAAAAACACGTCAAGAGAAAACCTTTCAGAAGGTTTGGCCAGAAACCTTCCGGAAGGTTTGCACACTTGTCTACCTATACCCTTTCCAAAACCTTACGGAAGGTTTTGTGTGCTGAAATAAACCTTCTGGAAGGTTTTGCACACGGGACAACTTTTTCCTCTGCCACTGCAAAAACCTTCCGGAAGGTCTAGCCCAGAAATGCTAGACAACCTGCAACTCAAGCTCTTCCAATTGGGGGTCCCACCTATGATCCTCCATGTGACACCCCAAAATCCGGGGGTCCTTTATCAATCGTTGAAAACCCATCAACCCGCGGAAATTCTCATGGATGTCGCTTAACCCAACACCACGTAAAAAACATCCCTTTAACCGGGATATTAGTCCACAATTATAATCCAGTTCCAATTCAGGTTCGATATGCCCTGATTTATACCGTATTAGGGTTCATTTACATAATTGGAGGGAAAGGAACATAGACCCAAAAACATGGCAAAACAGTTTTAAATTTTGAAAATTTTTGAAAAGTGTATTGGTACTGCGTACCGGTACGGTTTGCTCAACTTTGTACTGGTACACAGTACCGGTACTGTCTGTTCAGTTTTGCCCTTTTCCTCTAATTATCACTTCAAACTCACTGCAGACCTTTTCAAATTCATCCCAAACCTATATAATAAAGTTTTCTATGTTATACATGATTCATGCAAGTTCTACTACAAGTATTCAAATATATTTACAATATTTACAAACAAAAATACTATTTTTAATCAAAAGTTTTACAAAACTTCAAGGTTATAGACCACATATTGGTCTCTCTTCACCCTTGAGGCCCCGAATGAGAGCCATCCCCGGGCGTATATCCTCCACCTGAAATATGTCCTGCATAGGGTGAGCCACGCTCAGTAGAATAATCCCTACAGAGGCTACTCCCCACCTAGATGCATATGGAATGCACACATGCAACGTTCAACAATCTATAACAATCCGAACAAGAATATGCATTCAAATGTTGGAATTCTTCATGTCATGCCATGAAATGAGATGTGACTCAATCATGCCATTTACCCTGAGCCCTTCTCGGCTCCTCAACACATTCAAGTGTCAATGTGTATGAATCTGTCATTCATGTTGTACATCGAATGACATTAACAATTCTAGGGTCTTCCTTGGGGTCGATGTTTATGGACTTACACTAACGGTACTCAACCGACACAGAATTCATAGACTTCCACCAACAGTTCCGTATACACCGGCACACTTTATGGGTTCTTATACCAATGAGTGTGTATCCATAATCCACTCACCGGGTCTCTCACCCGAGGGATCTTCTAGTCCTTTCTTGCTAACCCCGACCCACTTTATCATGCAATCATGTGACTCAAGGGAATCTTCAACCCTCTTCTTTTGAGTCCATTGATCAAATATCAAGAGTAGCATTTGATTAACCATGCACACTCACACCCATACCCACACCCATGACTTATGCCCATGAATGTGACACCAATGTCATGCTCAACATGTAATGAATGCCAATTGAGCAATATCAACCATATACCATCATATTCCATGGAATTTTTATATCATATGCATATAACTTCCTTAAGTAATTATCATGCCAACATATCATAAAGCTTATGTTCACATATTATCAAAAAAGCCCTAAAATGTTATTTCAATTACATCAAAACAACCATTTCACTCATTCAAGGCATTTAATCAAACACCTTCTAGGCACCAATCATGTACCCTACCTCTTGTAACGTGAAGGAAGTGATAGAACTTCCAAAAATACCATCCAAGTCCCAAAAACCTTGATTTCCCAAATTTCCTTTTTTGGATCTTCGGTGAAATCCCTCGTTCTTGATATGGCTGCGTAGCACTCGTCGAGGAGATTAACTTTAAGTCTTGGCTCAACGAAATTCGATCGACGGAACTCCGAGAATCGGCCGAAAAAATTAGTTTTCTCCCTTTTCTCTCTCTTTTCTCTCTTCTCTCTTGGGCGGCTTAACAAGGCTGAATAATGGAGATATTTTTTCAAAAAATATGACTTAAGTCACTATTTATAATTTTAATTGTGCAGTCCGTGTCGCACCACATATTTTCCACTTTCGGGTCTATTTTTCATCCCAAAACGATTCATTATATCCCAGTTTCAGTTCAAAATAATTTTATTTGAAATTTTATTCAATTATAAGGAATTTTCATTTTTTTTGTTTTTAGGGACCTTTGTGAGGTCATCTGCCATCCAGTTGCCTCGAACAATGTGTAAAAGTTGACTATCTTGGAATTCGACAAGATGACTAGATTTTACGATACGAATCCAACGGTAAAATCTATTGTGTCATACGAAGTCTATAGAACACGTATTTTAATTCCGCATTATAGTGGCAAAATGATCATTTTGCCCTTTTTCAGAAAAAATTAATTTTTTTTGAATTTTACACTTCCACTTGTCCCCTAACATATTCTACATACATCCCCACACACTAAAGTCAGCATTGGAAGATGGAGGATGGGAAAGGAGGAGAGAGAAATAAAGAGGCAAGGTGGGTGCAAGCTAGGCTTGTCCTAGCCTGTCCAAGCGATCAACTTAGCCCCCCATTGATGTGAAGCCTCTCACATAGGTTATAGGACCTCCATGGAAAAAATGAAAAAAAAAACTCTTGACATTTTTACAGCATGATTCAACGTTTAGAGAGAGAAGCTCAAGGAAGAAGATAGTTTTAGAGAAAGAAGTTGTATTTTTTGCATTTCTTTTACCCATTTCATTTGTTGTAAGCTAGAATACTCTTGTAATCTTCATTTATTGAAAGTTTATTTCAAGTTTAGGTACATATTTTAGCTTCTACCATGTTAGTATTTGAGTTTTTCCTCTCAAGCTTTTCAAATGGGTATTAAATGCACTCCTTTGTAGCTTAATTTTGCTTGCATTAAAACAAGTTTCAGTCTCCATCTCTTTACAATGTCTCTTCATATTGAATGCACTTATTTGTAGCTTGCTAGTATCTTTTGTTGCTCCCTAATCTCTGAACATCACCCTCTTGATATGTGTGTGTGTGTGGCTTATGTGAGTAAGGGAATGTCACCCTCCCTCGGAATGATGTGGGAAATGGGACAACAGAATGGTTAAAATGAAATGTACAAAATGTATGAAATGTGTGAGCGAACAAAAGTGCTCCCCAAGTGCAAGGAGTCTTTTGAATGTCGTTGTTTTACTTGAAAAAGTATTCCAAAGTCGTTTCCTCAAGGAAGGAAGGGAGTTGTGGTGAAGGTGATTTTGTGAAAAAGATAAAAAGTGTAAAATTTTGTAGTTGATTTTGGTGAGTTTTGTTCTTAATGAAAATGCAAAAAAATAAGTGTTGGCTAATCCAAAGTGGTCATTCCAATGGGAATCCCAACACAATGCCTTCCTCCAATGATGCATAGATGAACGATTGATTCGTGGAAAGCTAGGGATGAAATGGTGAAGATCTAAGCATAAACTGTGACCAAGCCTACGGAATATCAAAGACTCACCACCATTTCCACTCAACCCAGCCAAACCAAACCACCGTACACCGAGTGGAGGAAAGAAGAAGAGTTGAAATGGAATCCTCAAGGGGAGGTCTACCTTGGATTGGCCAACTAAAACTCTAGCTACACATAATAAAAAACAAGACATGCATAATGTAAATAGACTTAATGAAGAAATGAAACATGGAACTTAACTTAAAGCAAGGAAACTTAAACTAAAAATAAAAATATTCAATACCCATTTTAAGAAAAGCGTCAAGTGAAAAACTCATACAACAATGGTAGATTTTAAGTTACACAACTAAACTTGCAATGAGCTTGAAATAGCTAAGATTAAAGTGCAAGAAATAAAGATTACAAGATATTTAAAGCTAACTACAACTAAAATGGAGAAGAAAAAGCAAAAACATAAATTTCTATTTCACTATTCATCTTCTTCTTCTTCCTTGGATTTTCTAAGCTTAGGTAGCCACCACTTTGCAATACTGAAGAATGCTGAGTCTATGTAGTGTGAGCACCTTCAATTTCCTGCATGGGGGGCCTTCTAGCTGTATGAAAGGCTTCCTATCAACAGGGGCTGAAGAGATGGGTATGGAAGGCTAGCACATGCTTAGCCTGCAACTCCCCAGGCATCCCCTTTCTCTCCCATCCACATTGAATGCCAAGCCTCCGAAGTCTTCAACAAGGGTGTAAGAGGCATGTTCTTGTGTTAGGAATGTCAAGGAACAAGTGGGAGAAGCATTGGTGGGACCCCCAAGTAAGTGGAGGATGAATACTAGCATTCTGGGCACTCAGCAGAGCCCCAGTACCGGTACACTAAACCTTCTGGAGTTTGGGGTATCGGTATGGCGTACTGGTACACTTTTTGGCTTCACACCAGTTTTCGTAGAATTTTCATAAATTTTGATCCAACTGTCCGATTGAGCTGAAATTATGAAACAATACAGAAGATATCTGGATCTACAACTTTTATGTTTTGCACTCTTTCAGATTCAAAGTGGATCATGGTCAAAATGGAGGAAAATTGAGGCTCTGCCACCTGATGGTGTGGGTGCTGGTGCCTTTGTTATCCAACACCAATACCTCCTTGATTTCTTCACTTTATTTAAAACATATTCTCTTATCCTAACTAGCACTGAGATGTCAAAATAACTTGCTCAACACACCCGAACCAATCACACATGAGACATATCATAGCCTTAAACGATATTCTAGAGTATGCACCTACACATTCTCTTTCAAAACTCGTGTGTGAGAAATGAACATGTAATTTAACGTTTACACAACGGAGTTCACATTCACTTTGGCTATCCAAATTGAGCTTTGATGCAAAACTCACTAAGAGTTTCTCTCAACAATGAATCACACTATGATTATCTTGACATACCCTCCATGTGTATATGTGAGATAGAATCTTGTGCACAAAACAAAGAATGCTCACATATAATCCAAAAATGAAGTACATGCATAAAAATGAAACAACATTGGCATAATCTCATGAAAGGGATGCTAGGGCATTTAGATAGCAAAATCAACTTCTCTTGTTCTTTTTTAAAAGTAAGCTTTCCTCATACTTCTCTAGATCATTTAAGACTTTCACGGGTCGTAATGAGGCATTGGGGTGATATTGTTGTAAGGGAAACAAAGGATATAGGATAACAAAGAGGGTTGTTACGAGTGAATGACCTTTATTTCAAAAAGATCTCCCTTTTTATGGGATTTCTAGGCAAACACCAGCACCACAATCTTTGTTTATTTTCTTTCTTTGCCTTAACATTTCCCTTTTTCTTTGATTCTTTCTTTCTTCTTTTCACCCCTTTTTCTCATTTTCTTGGATTTTCATCATCATTTTTTTCAACTCTTTGAGTTTCAACTTCATTCATCCCTTTTGTTTGAATTTCCACACCATACTTCTTTCTTTTTTATGATCACTCGTACTCAGAACTAGGAACAACCAAGGTGAGGTGGATTTATATCATTTTGCACTGGCTTGGTCACATGTGTGGCATGGAAACGAATTACAATTGAGGCTCAATCACGGAACAAGGGATAATTTTTTCATAAGAAAAAAGGCAAAGGCTCAAAGCATATCACAGATGGCCTAAGATCATTTCTAGATAAGTATAGGGGAGCATTGTATGTGACACCACAAAATCCAGGGGGTCCTTAGTTAATCGTTGATAACTCATTAACCCGCGAAAATACCCGTGGACGCCAGTTAACCCGACACCAGGACACCACATCTCCTTTACCGGCATTTTCTAAACATATAAAACATATTTTCTTTTAAGTGAGTGACCTATCCTAGGTCCCATATAACATCATTAGTATCCCAATAATGTCCATTTATACTCATGGGAGGAAGGAATGCATAGCCCAAAAGCTTGTGGAAGTAAAACAAAAAAAAATTAAAACTTTGTGAAGGCGTACCGGTACGGTGAACTCTCTGGACATGGTTGAACCAATACACTCTGTTTGAATTTCCCGGTTTCACCTGTTTTTCATTTTTTAACCATTCCAAACCTTATCATTTTCATCCCAAACATGCATAATCAAGTTTTCTACATTAGACATGATCCCTAAAATTTTTATTACAAACATTCAAATATGATTTCAATATTTACAAGCCAAAAACTATTTTTAACCAAAAATTTTACAAAACTTCAAGGTTAAAGACTGCATGTTGGTCTCTCTTCACACTTGAGGCCCCGAGTGAGAGCCATCCCCGGACATGTATCCTCCACCTGAAATGTGTCCCGTATAGGGTGAGACATACTCAGTAGAATAATTCCTACAGAGGCTACTCCTCACCTAGATGCACATGAAATGCGCACGTGCAACATTCAACAAACCATCACATTCCAAACAAGAACATGCATTCAATGTTGGAATTCTTCATGTTATGCCATGAATGAGATGAGACTCGCTCATGTAATTCAACCCGAGCCCTTCCCGGCACCTCAACACATGCAATGCGAACGTGTATGAATCCGTCATTCATGTTGCACATCTAATGACTTTTACAATCTAGGGTCTTTCTTGGGGTGGATGTTTATGGACTTACACCAACGACACCCAACCGACACAGAATTCATGGACATCCACCAACGGGTCCGCGACATCGACACACTTTATGAACTCTTATACCAACGGAATGCGTATCCATTCATCAGGTCTCTCATCGAGGGATCTTCTAGCCTCTTCTTACTACCCCGACCCAACTTTTAATGCAATCATGCGACTCTTGGGATCTTTAATCCCCTTCTTCCGAGTCCATTTATCAAATACCAAGAGTGGCATTTGATTAATCATGCACACTCACACTCACACCCACACTCATGACTTATGCCCATGAATGTGATGCCAACTTCATGCTCAACATGTAATGAATGCCAAATGAGCAATATCAACCACATGTCATCATATTCCATGGCAAAATTATATCATAAGCATATAACTCCCCTAATTCTTCACAATGTCAATATAACACAAGTATGTATATACATCGACAATTTCACAGCACAATATCCAAGCATGTTATTACAATTTTTATGCCAATGACACACTTAATCATAAAGGCACCATGTAAACACAAAACATGCCTCTATAACACAATTTTTCAAGGAAGTGCACAAGTGACTTCCACATACCAAAATTGAAGATAGAATGTATTCTACCCATTTCACTCATTCAATAATAATAGGCAAGGGATACAGAATTCCATAAGCCTAGCCCTTCCTTAAGGGAATTCTAAGTCAAAAATGGACCAAAGTAGGAAGAATCCTACCTCTTGGAGCGTGAAGTAAGTTATGGAACTTTCAAAGACACTAACCAAAGCCCAAAACTTTTAATTCCACAAAATCCTCTCTTTGGATCTTCGGTGACATCCCTCGTTCTTGGTATGGCTGTGTAGCCCTCGTCGTAGAGATGAACTTTAAGTCTTGGCTAGACGGATTTCGACCGACGAAAGTCCGTGAATCGGCGAAAGAAAGATGAATTTTTCTCATTTTTCCTCCCTTCTCCTCTCACACGTTACACACTGATTTTCAGCAGATTTTTTTGCTGAAAATCAGATATTTTATCCTATTTATAATTTTAAAGACTTGACCCTAATCGTGCCACACGCCCCTCATTTATTCGGGTCTGTTTTCGCCCTGAAACGATTTATTTCATCCTGATTTAAGTTCAAAATAATTTTATTTAAACTTTTGTCAAATTATAAGAAATTTTTATATTTTCCATTTTTTGGGATCTTTGTGAGGTCATTTGCCACCCAGCCGTCTCGAACGACGTGTAAAATCCGTCTATCTCAAAATTTGATAAAATTCGACAAGGTGACTAGATTTTGCGATACAAATTCAATGAAAAAGTCTGTTGTGTGATACGAGCTCTAAAGAGTATGTATTTTAATTCTGCACTATAGTAGCAAAATGACCATTTTGCCCTTCTTTAGAAAAATTTAAAATTTTCTCGAGTTTTACAACCTTCCCCCTTAAAAGAATTTCGTCCCCGAAATTCACACACACAAACTCTAGAGGAAGCCATCATTTGTCAGCATAGCTCTTCTGCTGACTTTGAGCCGTGAAAAGACGCTTCCGTATCAAGCCCACCTTCTCCGAGGTGTCTCTAAACAATTTCGGACCCGTAGAGGGTCCCTCCCTACCCCCGTCCAATATACTGGAGAACAAAAAGTTCTCCCATATAGCGCCTTGTAGGATGCCATCTGTATGCTCACTTGATAACTGTTGTTGTAGGCGAACTCCACTAAGGGTAGGTGCACTTCTCAGCTACCCTTGAGATCTAGGGCGCATGTCAGTAGCATGTCCTCTAAAGTTTGGATGGTCCTCTTCGACTGACCATCCGTCTAGGAATGAAAAATAGTGCTCATTATCAACTGAGTCCCCATGGCTCGCTACTCCCAAAAAATGAGTCGTAAATCTGGGATCCCGATCCGATACGATAGATACGGGCACCCCAATGTGAAGGTCATCCGCACAGCCAAAAAGTGTGCCAAGTCCGTAAGCTAGTCCACTATCACCCACACCGCATCATGTCCTAGCGATGTCCGTGGCAAATGGGTCACAAAAACTATCACGACATGCTCCCACTTCCACTCAGCTACCTCCAAAGGCTGGAGTAACCCTGCTGGACTCTGGTATTCATCCTTCACTTGCTGACATGTGAGACATCGGCTAACAAAATCACCAACGTATTTCTTCATCCCGCTCTAATAATACTAACGATGAAGATCATGGTACATCTTCATGCCATTTGGATGTACAGCAAAACAGGAACAATGAAATTTCCTAACGATTTTCTCTCTTAGATTTGCCGCCTGAGGACCACAACCCTTCCTTTATGCCTAAGACCACCATCCGTGTGAATGGCCGAGTCCTCGTCACCGATACCCGACCGTACCCAATCCATGATGGACAATATCTTTGTGTCCTGTCTCTGAGACTCAATCACTTTGTTCAATAGGGATGGTGCAGCCACCAAACTCCCCAAAGTACCCTGAACCTGCTCCATGTAACATAGCCCGAACTGTCTTACAGTCTCAAGCATCTTCCACTCCCGGGAAGCCACACTAGCCAAGACTCCCCATGACTTCTGACTAAGTGCATCAGCCACCACATTTGCCTTACCAGGATGATAATGCAAAGTGAAGTTATAGTCTTTCAGATACTCCATCCACCTGCATTGCCTCATGTTGAGGTCCCGCTGTGTAAAGATGTACTTCAAACTTTTGTGGTCCAAAAATACCTCAAACTGTTTACCATATAGATAGTGACACCAAGCCTTTAAGACAAATACTATAGCCGCCAACTCCATGTCATATGTAGGGTATTCTGCACATGGTTCTTTAACTACCGAGAACCATAAGCCACTACCCTCCCGGACTGCATCAAAATGCATCCAAGCCCATCCTTAGAGGCATCACAATACACTATGTGCCTCTGTCTCCTTTTCAAAACAATCAAAATAAGGGCTGAAGTAAGCCTCCTCTTCAACTCCTGGAATGACTTCTCACATGAATCATTCCACTCAAATTTAACCTTCTTCCGGGTCAACTTTGTCATAGGTGCAGCTAATCAAGAAAAGTCCTCAATAAACCGCCAGTAATACCTTAACAATCCCAAGAAACTGCGTATCTCGAAGGCTGACTTTGGCCTCTCCCAATTCATGATTGCACATGTCCCAAAAACTTCACCTCCGTAACCTAAAATTCATACTTGGTAAATGGTATCATTGTAAACTCGAAATGCCCATAACGCATTCTGAACGTTGTCTTAGGGATATCTTCCTCCCTAACTCTCAACTGATGGTAACAAGTACGAAGATCTATCTCAGAGTAGACTCGTGCCCCTCCTAGCTGATCAAGCAAGTTGTCAGTCCTCGGTAAAGGGGTACCTATTCTTGATAGTAACCCTTATTTAATTGCCGATAATCTATGCATAGTCGAAGGGTCTTATCCTTCTTCTTGGAAAATAACACCGGAGCTCCCCAAGGTGAGGTATTCGGTCTAATAAACGCCCTGTCCAACAATTCTTGCAATTGGACCATGAGTTCTTGCAACTCAGCAGACGTCATCCTATATGGAGTCATAAAAATGAGCGACGTACCAAGATACAACCCAATGGTAAAGTCTACATCCCTATGTAAAGGTAATCCTAGTAGTTCATCCGAAAAAACATCCTCAAAATCACACACAACCCAAGGTAGACCAAACTCCTATCTTGCCTCATCCTCCAAGGTAAGAGTTGCTAGTCAACCCATCAACTACCCGTGCCATCTAGTTTCGTACACGACTTGGGGTAAAGCACCGTGCTTTTCTCCCTGAAACTTGAAACAAACACCATCTGGCGTTGACTTGATCCAAAATGAGTACACCCAAGTGCATGCGGTCAAGTTGTAATAATAATTCAGTTTGAATCCGGAGTCGAATCCACAGGGAACTAGCAGTTTTGGTGTTTCAAAGTAAGCAGTGATAGAGAACAATTGATTGTAACTTTTTGAGATTTTAAAGTTGGGAGTAGTGGGTAACTTCTTGAACATAATGTTGAATTCTTTATAAATAATTTTCTAGACAAAATATAACATGAATTCAAATGGCAGGAAAGTCACTCTTTAGTTCAAGGATTGGGACATATGATCAATTATTCAGTTTATTATATTTAGGCTTGAGAACTCAATCAACTACCGTGTCAACAGCAAGTTAATTGACAGATAAAGATGGAGTGCGATTTCGTTCTTTAAATATAGCACAATAATGGGGATGATTAAAGGGTAGTCATGAAGCTCTAGCCGAGGTACTTACCTTGAAACGAAGAATCTTTCCAAGCAAGAGTCATCCGTGTCATAGAAAGTATCTTGATTATACAAAGTACCTTAACTTTACTAGATGCAATCAATCATCCGATAAGCAAGGGGATATAAATGTTAAGCATTAGAACAAAATATAATATAACTTCCGGATAATCAATACATGTCCCTCACCTCTTACTAAAGAGTGAATGAGAAAGTACACATTCTTCATAGCTTTTGTAAAGCTAGAAAAGTGAGTGCTGTTCATTCCTCTAAGTAGAGGACTTCTCAAAGTAAAAGTACAATTAACAAGGAGCTAATCTTCAACGAAGAATGAGTGAATCACTTTTCACCCTTCACGGCTTTGGTAAAGCTCTAGGAAGGTGAAAGAATTTCACTCCTCTAAGCAAGAAGGGAGCTCAAATAATGAAAGTGCAAGACATAAATAAAAGCATGTCTGTAAGAGCATAAATGTAAAGACTAAAATTAAATTAAGCATGTAAATGTAAAGACTTGAAGGAATTAAAGAAACTTCAACTCTTAAGTAAATGTAAATGTAAACGTTAAAGTAAAGAAAATGAGTGAGAATCTAAACTTTTCAACTCTTCTAGCAAAGAGAAAACTAAGACAAGAATTAAAAGAGATATATGTGATGAATGCCAAGTGGTGAATCCTTCAAGTGATTCCACTCATGAGACTCCCCTTTCTCTCTACAAAACCAAGTGTATTTATAGGCAAAGAGCAGGCAGGGATAGGAGTAAAAGAATAGAGCTGGGTGCCAAAGTCAAAGTGAAAAGTCAACTGCTCTGCAGGTAGTCTGTCAATACCGTTCGAACGGTAAAGGGCGTAGGAACGGTTTCTCTATCTTTGCTCTACACCGTTCAAACGTCAGATGGATTCAGTGCCTACCATTCAGGTCAGAAGACGTGTGGTCCTCTGTGAAAATCTCCCTCCAAGTCCTCTGTGCATATCTCCCTCCAGGTCCTTGCAGAATCTGACTGCTATCTCCAATAATTCCAGGGGCGTTCGAACATGGCACTCAAGTGCATGAACCTTCTAGCTGCAAGTCTGCAACACACCATGTCTTCAGTCAGCCTGATCTTGTCATTGCTCTAGTGGATGTTCGAACGTTGAGGACCGTTCAAACGTAGTACTCAAGTCTCCAGAGCCTTTGGGTCTTGTCTGCAACAGAGATTATAATAGCTGGCCTGGTTTTTTCATGACCGTTTGAACGGTATGTTGCGTTTGAACGTTGCTTCCTTGTTCCAAGTTTTTAACAATTTGTTCTCTGATGTGCTGTGGTTGCCTTCAAAGGTACTTTTTGTTGCCCTTGAACCCTTGTTCACTTTAAGACCTGAAACATCATCACTTAAACTCCATCAAAACACAATTAGTCCAAAACGGGGCATAAGAGTATGCTACATTTGAGTATTAATCAGGCGTATATGTGGTGACCCTCTTGCGATCATAATCAATGATGACATACTGTGTCATCAACCAATCCATACCAAGGATAACGTCGAACTCCGACATGTCTATGACCCTAAGTCTACCGTGAGTAAAATCCTTAAGATCTCTAGCTCATAACCCTGACACATTAGATCAATCCTCACCCTAGCTCCTAGGAGAGAACTCACACGCAATGGCTCTTCCAAGGTCTCAACCTCTAAGCCCAAATCATTCACACATGATGCAACAATAAAAGAATGAGATGCACTAGAATCAAATAATACCCTTGCCCATAAGCGAGAGAGTAAAAATGTACCCTGAATGACTGATTGATCCACTAGCTCAGTCTGAGGAGTGATGATGTAGACACTCCCCTGGGTCTCTGAAATCCCAGCTTGTGAGCCTTGTCCTCGGCCTTGACCCATGACCTAGCCAATCTGGCCTGATTGCGGAATCCCCACTCAAAAAGTGGTAGGCGCTTGTGTGGCACCCTAGAACTGGTAATGGCTTCCCTGGCCCATGGTGGGGTAGGGAGGAACAAAATACGTCTGTGTTTTTCCTATTGAGGACTCTGACTGAGAAGTCCCGTAACCTTGGGATCTCTGCCTTTTAGGACAATCCCCCTTCATATGGCTTGGCTGGTGGCAATAAAAACATGTCTTCTGGCCTGCCTGGTAGGTGGTCCTGAAATTTTCACTACCTTGGGAGGATCGACCTTTGCCTTGGCCTTGATAGTCGCAGCCTTGCCTTTGCTGTCCCTGCAGGGCAGAAGTCCATTGCTTCTTCCCCACACTAGAAGAAGAGGATTGACCTTCCTTCTTCTTATCTTTAACACCCACTTCCCGGATGTTTCGTGCGTCCTCCACCTCTCTCTCAATGGCCATAGTTGTCTCGACCATCGAGTCCAAGTCTTGCAGGAGAAGTCCCATAATTTTATCCCGGATGGACAATTTCAGACCATCCTCAAACTAACTCACCTTGGCCATATCTGTGGCTAGATAGTTGCCAGCGAAACAGGCTCATTTTGTGAACTTAGCCACGTATTCTAACACCTTCATAGTCCCTTGTTTCAGATTCAAGAACTCCCGAGCCTTTGCTTGCCAAACAAACGCCGAAAATATTTACCCATGAAGAGCTCTCAGAATTTTCCTCATGTCATTGCCTCTAAGTTTCTCGAGGCCTTTACCCAATCCCACCACAATTGGGATTCTCCCTCTAGCTGAAAATTACTTAGTGTTACATTAGTGGCATCAGAGGTGATCTCCATAGCCCCTAAGATCTTTTCAACCTACCGGAACCAATGGTTAGCTACCATCGGGTCCACCCCTCCCATAAAAGTCATAGGATGGTGTGCCTTGAATTCTAGGAGGTTACTTGAGCCTCCGTGGCCCACATTTGTACTAGTATATGCAATAGTAGCGGTTGTAGCACTTGCTTGTGCAATAGTAGTAGCCGCCTCACTAACAGCCTCCACAAAGGCTTGGTGATCAAAGGCCGGTGGTGGTTGGTTGTTCCAGCCACTGCCTCGACGTCCTCTTCCTCGATTAGCCATCTAAACATAAGTAAGATAATAATAGAGTCTCACATAATATCCCAAGATAGGGATCAAGTTTAAACTTTGAGAATTTTCTCACTGTCTCACTAATATTGCGTATGTCACCCACTAATCGACATTTACACTGTGAACTATCCCGTTCATCCTTTTTTCCGAACATAAGGTTATGTTTTCTAAACTTAGTGTTCCTATTTTCATATACATAGCACCATGCATATAATTCACATAGCACATAGCACATAATCATGTATCAAGTAAAACAGATAACAAGAAATGCGATGGTCTAGATCCAATGCCCAACAAGCGCTAGGTAAATTGTATACTTATGCTTTGATACCAAGCTGTGACACCCCAAAATCCGGGGGTCCTTTGTTAACTGTTGATAACCCATCAAACCGCAAAAATACTCATGGATGCCAGCTAAGCCGACACCATGACACCACATCTCTTTTACTGAGATTTTCTAAACATATAAAACATATTTTCTTTTAAGCGAGTGACTCATCCGAGGTCCCACATACCATCATTGGTATCCCATTAATGTCCATTTATACTATTAGGAGGAAGGAATGCATAGCCCAAAATCTTGGGGAAGTAAAATAAAAAAAAAATTAAAAATCTGTGAAAGCGTACTGGTACGGTGAACTCTCTAAACAGGGTCATACCGGTACGCGTACCAATACGCTCTGTACGAATTTCCCTGTTTCACCAGTTTTTCATTTTTAAACTATTCCAAACCTTATCATTTTCTTCCCAAAAATGTATAATGAACTTTTCTACATTATAAATGCACCATACAAGTTCGATTACAAGCATTCAAATATGATTTCAATATTTACATGCAAAAAACCATTTTTAACCAAAAGTTTTACAAAATTTGAAGGTTAAAGACCACATGTTGGTCTCTCTTCACCCTTGAGGCCCGAGTGAAAGCCATCCATGCGCATGCATCCTCCACCTGAAATGTGTCCCGTATAGGGTGAGCCACGCTCAGTAGAATAATTCTTACAGAGGCTACTCCCTACCATGATACACATGGAATGCACACATGCTACATTCAACAAACCATCACATTCCAAACAAGAACATGCATTCAATGTTGGAATTCTTCATTTCATGCCATGAAATGAGATGAGACTCACTCATGCAATTCAACCCGAGCCCTTCCTGGCTCCTCAACACATGTAATGCCAACGTGTATGAATCCGTCATCCATGTTACACATCGAATGACTTTTACAATCTAGGGTCTTTCTCGGGGTGGATGTTTATGGACTTACACCAACGGCACCCAACCGACACGGAATTCATGGACATCCACTAATGGTTCTCCGTACATCGACACACTTTATAGACTCTTATACCAACGGAGTGCGTATCCATTCACCGGGTCTCTCACCCGAGGGATCTTCTAGCCCCTTCTTACTACCCCGACCCAACTATTAATGCAATCATGTGACTCATAGGAACTTCAATCCCCTTCTTTAGAGTTCATTTATCAAATACCAAGAATGGCATTTGATTAACCATGCACACTCACACCCATACTCATGACTTATGCCCATGAATGTGATGCCAAAATCATGCTCAAAATGTAATGAATGCTAAATGAGCAATATCAACCACATATCATCATATTCCATAACAAAATTATATCATAAGCATATAACTCCCATAATTCTTCACAATGTCACTATAACATAAGGATGTATATACATCAACAATTTCACAACACAATATTCAAGCATGTTATCACAATTTTTATGTCAATAACACACTTAATCACAAAGGTACCATGTAAACACAAAACATGCACGTATAACACAATTTTTCTAGGAAGTGCATAAGTGACTTTCACATACCCAAAGTGAAGATAGAATGTATTCTACCCATTTCAATACCCATTTCATCCATTCAACAACAATAGGCAAGACATACACAATTCCATAAGCCTAACCCTTCCTTAAGGGCATTCTAAGTCAAAAATGGACCAAAGTAGGAAGAACCCTACCTCTTAGAGTGTGAAGGAAGTGATAGAACTTCCAAAAATACCAACCAAAGCCCAAAACCTTTGATTCTATAAAATTCTCTCTTTGGATCTTCGGTGAAATCCCACGTTCTTGGTATGGCTGCGTAGCCTTTGTCGAGGAGATAAACTTTAAGTCTTAGCTCGGTGGATTCTGACTGACAAAAGTCCGTGAATTGGTGAAAGAAATATACATTTTTCTCCTTTCTACTCCCTTCTCCTCTCACACGTTACACACTGATTTTTAGCAGATTTTTTGCTGAAAATTAGATATTTTACCCTATTTATAATTTTAAAGACTTGGGCTTAATCGTGTCACATGCCCCTCAATTATTTGGGTCCGTTTTCACCCCAAAACGATTTATTTCATCCCGGTTTAAGTTCAAATTAAGTTTATTTGTACTTTTATCCAATTATAAGGTTTATTCTCCCAACCATAACTTGGATAACTAGGTGTAACATAATGGTTGGGATAAAAATTTTCAGAAGCCAAAATTGAATTTGAACCTCCGCTTGCAAAGTCTCACACATTTTCAAAATATGGGACATTTGATACATTTTCATAAAAATTATAAGACATTGCATAAAACACAAACTATTTACAAAAGAGACGACATACCTTGGTTTGTTATGAAAATCATGAGACTTACCAATGCTGCCCAAAATCACCTTTTGAACTGGACGTTTAACCTTCCCCGACAACGGTGCCAAAAAATACTTGGTGATTTCCGTTGTAGTATATTCCCTAATCAGGGAGTGTCACTCTCCCTCAGAATGATGTGGAAAATAAGGCAACGAAATGGTGAAAATGAAATGTATAAAATGTATGAAATGTGTGAGTGAGCAAAAGTGCTCCCCAAGCGCAAGGAGTCTTTTACTTTTTATGTTTTACTTAGAAAAGTATTCTAAGGTCTTCTCCTCAGGGAAGAAAAGTTCAAGTGTGTGAAGGTGATTTTATGAATAAGAGAAAAGTGTAAAATCTTTGAAGTTTTTGTTTTGGTGTTTGAAGTTTGGGAATGAAAATGCAATAAAAACAGGTGTTGGCTAACCCAAAGAGGTCATTTCAATAGGAATCCCAACTCAACTCAAAGTCTTCCTCTAATGATGCATAGATGAACGATTGATTCATGAGAAACTAGAGATGAAATGGTGAGAATCCAAGCATAAACTATGACTAGGCCTACAGAATATCAAAGACTCCACCCTCAATCCAGTCAAACCAAACCATTGAAATCTAAGAAAAAGGAGGAGAATGAGTTGAATTGTATACCCAAGTGGAGGTTCCCTTTGGATGTGCCAACTAAAAGATTTTGCTACTCATGCTTGGGATGAAATTACCAATGTAATGAGAATGCATTGCAAAGAAATAAAGTTCTTGAATAACCAAATGCAAGAAAACATAAGCTATAAATGAAGAACTTCAATGCACTAATGAGAAAAGCTTTAAAAGGAGACTAAACGATTCGGACAAGGGATTACAAGACAATCTATTAAAAGAAATGCAAAAATCTCACTTTATCTCTCTAGAATACTATTCATCATCTTTTACCCAGACCTTCTCTCTCTATCTCTTGTGTAGTGTATGGAATAATGAATAATGGAGACTTGGCTTCCCAAAAAAGGTGCTTGGAGAGGTCCCCTAGGCTTTAGAAGTGACCTCAATCTGTAGGGGTGCAGGAGGGATGGGCTGGACAGAGGGGTTGCAGAGCTTGTCTACACACCCAGCTCCTCTTCTCTTCTCTTCTTTTCTCTTCCTTATTGATCACCATGGCTCCAAAAAGTCCAAAGAGAAGTGTGAAAGGGGTGAATAGTATTATGGGGTGTCAGAGAAGTGTGGGAGACTTGATGGTGGGACCCTCAAAATGGAAGACCAGAGTTATAGAGATTGGGAAAGATGCAGCACAGTGTACCGGTAATATACCAGTACACGTCTACCTCCTTGTCTTATTTTACTATTTTCTTCACTCTTGAGCTTTTCTCTAGCTATTCTTTCATTGTCATTCACCTCAACTCACTTGGGAAGGCATTAAGAAGCCTTATTTAGCACTTTTTAACTGCAAACACCAAATATCATTATTTAATCACCTAAAACAATTAAAATAAGATGATTAGCACATAAAAATATACAAATTTGTGTGCTAATCAATAATCTAAGGAATAATTCCTCCTGGGTATGCTAAATCAACTCTTTTTTATTCCTCCTTATGGTGTAAGGTGGTTTGGTTTGACTAAGATGCATGCGGACGTGGTTGTGAGCTCTTGATATACCATGGACTTGTCGCGTGATATGCCTGAGACTACACCTCTACTTTAGTCCCTCACTTCCTACAAATCAATCGAACACCTAGGCACCATTGGAAGAATGTCTTGAGTTTATTTGGAATTCTCATTAGTATGACCTCTTTGGGTTAGCCAACCTTGTTTCCATTACATTTCATCATGAGCACAACTCACCAAAACACAAATCCGTAAGATTTTACACTTTTTCATTTTCACAAAATCACCTTCACATAATTCAACCTTCCTTCCCTAAGGAGACGACATTAGAATACTCATTTCAAGTAAAACACGACACACAAAAGTCTCTTTTCACTTGAAGAGCACTTTTACACACATATTTTCCCCATTTCCTGCATGATATCTGAGGGAGAATGACATTCACTGAACCGTATAAGCTACGTACACATTGTCGAAATCATGTTTGAAGATTAGGCCAAATCAACTAAAGTAAAGAGCCACAAGAAAAACTATTCCACACATGACATGGAGTAGGCGGCTATTGTATTTGCCTTGAAGGCCTGGCACCACTATCTATATGGAGAGTAGTTTGAGGTATTTTGAGACCATTAAAGTCTAAAGTATATTTTCACACAGCGAGACCTCAATATGAGATAGTAGAGGTGGATGGAGTACCTAGAGGATTATGACTTCACTTTGCATTACCATCTTGGTAAGGCAAACGTGGTGGTTAATGCACTAAGTTGGAAGTTACGAGTCTTGGCCAGTATAGCTTCTCGGGAGTGGCTGATGCTCGAGACTGTGGGACAGTTCGGGCTACACTACAGGGATTAGACTCAAGGCACTTTGGGGAGTTTAGTGGCTACTTCATTTCGACTAAGTAAGGTGATGGAGTCCCTGAGGTAGGATATTGAGATATTATCCATCAGGGATGGGGTACAGTTGGGTACAAGTGATGAGGGATGGCCCATATAAGCATAGGGTAGTTTTCAGTTCAGGGGAAGGGTTATGGTTCCCTAAACTATGAATCTAAGAGTGGAGATCTTTAGGGAGTTTCATTGCTCCCATTTTTTTATACATCAAGGTGGTATGAAGATGTACCATGATCTTTGCCAGCAGTAATATTTGAGTGGTAGGAAGAGGCACATTATAGATTTTTTTGGTTGATGTCTCACGTGTAAACAGGTCAAGGCTAAGCACTAGAGACCAGCAGGGTTGTTCCAACCATTGGAGTTGATTGAGTGAAAGTGAGAACACATCACGATGGATATTGTGACCCACTTACCACGAACATCACGGGGGCATAACGCGGTGTGGGTGATAGTGGACCGGATTACTGAGTTGGCACACTTTTTGGCAGTGTGGATGACCTTCATACTAGAGGAATTCTGCAGGTTGTACATGCGGGAGATAGTTTGGCTACATATGGTGCCCGTATCTACAGCATCCGATCAGGACCCTAGGTTCATGGTCCATTTTTTAAAGTGTTTTCAACAAGCCATGGTGACACAATTCGTGATATGCACCACTTTTCATCCCCATATAGATGGTCAGTTAGAGAGGACCATCCAGACTTTAGACGACATGCTACGGGCATGTGACATTGATCTCAAGGGCGACTAGGAGGAGCATTTACTCTAAGTGGAGTTCACCTACAGCAATAGTTAGCAAATGAGTATATAGATGACACCCTATGAGGCACTTTATAGAAGGTCGTGTCGTTCTCTGATTTGTTGGATGGAGGTTGGAAAGAGACCCTCAACGGTTTTGGATTTGATTAAAAACACCTCAGAGAACATTGACTTGATTCAAAAATGTCTTCTCACGGCTCAGAGCAGGTAGAAGAGCAACGTCGACAGACAATGGTGACCTCTGGAGTTTGAGGTCGGAGATCATGTCTTCTTAAAGGTGATGCCTAAGAGATGGTGGTCAGGTTCAGGAAGCGAGGAAAGCTATCGTCGAGGTAAATCAGGCCCTTTGATATACTCGAGAGGGTTGGTAAAATCGCATATCGGTTGGCATTACCACCAAATTTATCTGGTGTTCCAAGTCTCCATGCTCTGGAAGTACACTTCAAATCCTACACACGTGGTGGATTGGGGTGAGTTGGTGGTTGATGCTGATGGGACCTTCGAGGAGAGACCGATGCATATCATGGACAACCGAGAGTAGGTTTTATGTGACACGATTGTGAGGTTAGTGAAGGTGCAGTGGCAGCACCGTGGGGTAGAGGACGCAACATGGAAGCATCAGTATTGAATGAGTATTGAATGACTTTTTGCATGTGCATGTTGTTATATTCTTAGTGTATAGAATGGGTTATAGTCATAGAGTATTGAATGACTATTTGCATGTGCATGTGGGTGGAATTTCGGGATGAAATTCCCATAAGGGAGAGAGAATGTAAAACCCAAGAAAAAATTATTATTAAAAATATAAATTAAAGGGTAAAATAGTAATTAATAGTTAAAGCACGGGTCAAAATGTGAATTTTAATAAAATTTAGATGACGAAATGGACCTCAAGTTTGGATTCGTCTCGCGAAATTTAGCTAGCCAGTAAATTTAAAATTCTGAGACAGTTGGATTTTTCACGTGTTACAAAGCAATCGGGTATTGCACAACTAAAATAATTGCGATCAGATTTTATTCGGGGGACACAAAAAATAATTTAAAGTTAGTTCAATAAAAATATACTAAACTTAACTCACGACGAAATTTAATTGATTCGGAATAAAATTGAATCCCTGAAAAAATAAGAAGTGTGGTGTAAAGTGGGCCACATATTTAAAATACATAAAGTGGAAGACTTTTTCTCTTCCACTTGTTTTATTTCTTCTCCAGTAGCTTGCCTGCCGAGAGAGTATGAGAGAGAAAAGTGAGTTTTTTTTAATTTATTTTTTCTCCTTCCTTCTTTCTCAAATCTATAAAGATTAAATAGTTTAATCATTTCAGGCCAAGAATTAAAGTTGCTCTACTCAACGAGAGCTACGCAACCATTTCAAAGATTGTAATTTTCTCCAAAAAAAATTCAAAGACGAGAATCTCGGCCTAAAGCTTGGGTAGATGAATTCGGGCTTTCCTTGGAGTTCAACTATGTGGGTTCACGCTACGAGAGGTAGGGTTTCCCCTATTTTGGTGTAATTTGAACCTAAAAAATGGCATATAAAATGGGTAAGCTAAGGATGTGTATCACATTTTATGCCATGACTAGTGTAACTAGTAAGTCAAATATAGGATTTATAATTAACCTTGGAATTAGTAAAATCCTATTATAATTAACTTGGTGTAAGTTAATGTTAGTGGTTTAAAGCATGTTAATTGTACATTAGCATGACTTGATGTTTTAATGACATATCAAGTTTAATAAAATTATTATCTTGCTATGTGATTATGAAATAATATGTATGTTAAATGATTATTTAGCATATGATCAGTGTGGTGGAGTTGTGCCTATGTTTATAGAATTAATAAACATGCTGCCATATTGGAAGTAATAAGCATGCTAGTTATGTAAATTGATGTGCCCTCTAGGTGTTTTTTTAAATGCCTATGTGAATACAAGTATGTTAGTTAAGTTGATTATCTTACATAATATGCTTGGGATTATGTTGAAAATGTCATTATATTGCATTCAATATGTAATGGATATTGTAAATGGTACCAAAGACAATTGCAAATTGTATTGTATTTATGCATGGGTTGCACTACATTCATGGGCATTGACATGGGTGGCAGTGTGTACATTGTATGAAATCAATCACGACATAGGTGTGTGATCGTGAGCTTGGGAAAGTCGCACCAAGGTACGAAAAAGTGTAATGGCAAAAATGGAGATACATGTGTGATGTCCTGAAAATTCATTGATAGTGTGGTGTCCCATTGGTGCAGACCATAAATCATCTCCCCACAAAGACACAAGAAAATGAATTAATTAGTCATTGAGTGTATATAACACCAATGACGGGGGCTTGGAATGCCAGGATACATACGCATGACATTGCATGTATTGTGGAAGCTCGGGATGGGACTCGGTGTTGGTATTGCTTGTGTAAGTCTCATCTCATGGCATGATATGATTTTATGACATTTGTTCATAATAGACATAATTGAATGAATGCATGAAATGATTGTTACATGTGACATTTCATATGCATTTGGGTTAAGAGGTATTCTCTATAGGAGTTACCCTATTGAGCGTTGACTCACCCTTTATGGGAGCAATTTTCAAGTACACCACAAGCTTTCACCGAAGGTCCTCCTACTGGTTCGCTTTGACAACAGAGCTGGACTTTGGCTCTTATTTTGATGTTGTAGTCCCTTGTATATGTTTACTATTGGCCTTGTATAATTTTTGTAACAAAAACTTGTTTATATTTAAAAGACATGTACATAGGACTCTTTTGAGACATTTATTCTTTTTTGAATGAATGTAAGTAGTGATGATGATTATGGTAGTATCCGATGCTATGCAATTAAGTATGGTTGAATGAACTCGATGTGGTCAATGTTGTTTGATTGCACAAGTTGCATTTTTTGGTAGAGCTCCCTGCACAAAAGAGACTCTGCCTGAATTTTGTTAAGTTATGGATTCTGGTAAATGGGGCATAATGGCATTGTATCAAGTTACACGGTATTCACAGATATTCTGCGGGTAAATGGGTGATCAATGGGGTAATTACGCACACCCGAATTTTGGGGTGTCACAAAATTGCTCTTACGTCTTTTAACATTCCTTCATGAGATTATACCAAGGTCAGTTCATTTGACTTATGCTCTATTTTTTTTGGGACATATGTGAGCATAAATTGCTTTAACTACATAAATTCAATCCTCACATATACTTAGGAGTTCAACAGTCGTGATAGTCAGAGAATTCTTTTTTGAGTGTGAAAATCTTGCTGAGATTAGTATTGAAACTAGCCTCAGATTGCTAATAGGAATATGATTTTTTTTGATAATTTGCTTGAGTTGCATGATCATATTACACACACACGATTTTTCGGTGCTAGCATGATTATGAATATTCTTGCATAGTCTTTAAGTCTGTAGTAGTGCCATGTGTGGATTAGTTTGAGTAGATGTGGTGTGTCTCTTCTTTCATGGTGATTAGGAAATATAACTTAATTCTGTAGTAGTGCTTGAGTTGCATGATCATATTACACACACACGATTGATGTTTGTAGGTATCTTCTCTGGAAACCTTCATAAGACAACACTCGTCCACTAGGGGTAACCTATGGGTTTAATGACTTAGTACATAGGCTAAATGCATTCATGTCACCTATGAATGTGGTTTTGTAGTTTTAATTTTTAATTTTATTTTTTATTTAATAGATTTTTAATTATTCTTTAAATTCCTTTGCATTGCATATGTTCTTTTGTATCATAAATTGAATTGTATACTTTAGAATTTTTTGCTTTATGGAATATGATTAAAGACTCCATTGGCTATATTTTATTTTCATAAGTATTAGGATCTAGTGGTTTAGTTAATTTTCTTTTAATTTTGAAAAAAAGAATTATAAAACTTTTGGAATTCTGTATAGAGCTACTGGTATGTCGAATCTTACTTCCTACAAGTAGAACTCTATACTATTCGAAAAAAATAAAATGGGGGGTTTTACCAATCAAAACATTCCATTCTCTCAAAATGTTGAAGACCCAAACTCTCAACCCCCCTCTTAGGTGCCAAAAGTAAATGTCCCAACTCAAATCCCTCCAATCCTCCATTGATTCTTGATTTTCCATTGATTTTCGGTAATGGCGCAAAAGAGTGTTTCACCTTCAAACACTCTTGATGAAGTTTCTTGGGTTACCCTATTCTTTGATTGGGTTGTGTTCACTTCCATGAAATCAATGGTGGTGTTGGGTATGGCTAGGATGGGTGTTTCAGGGAAGGCACAAGTTAAATCCAAGGGCATAGGGAGTGGCAAGGCATCGACTAAGAAAAAAGGAAAGAGGCTAATGGTTTTTTTCTAATTCTAAGGTAGAACCTGAGCCTCCTGTGACTAAGAAGAGAAAGAAATCTAGGTATAAGGAAACAATTTAGAAGAGAGGGATAATGTGTGAGCGGATGGTTGAGGTTGAGAGTTTGGGAAAGAATTAGACGATACGAGCTATTATTGACTATGGGCTTGAGTGTTTCTTTATGCTAGTTGAGGGGTATGTCTTGTCTCATTGCCTTGAGTTTTACACAAGCTTGCCTGTTGTGAATGTAGATTTGATGATTTTGAGGATGACAGTTCATTGGAAAGTGATAGAGGTCACTCTGATGAAGACAACTATATACTTGAGCTATGAGAGGCTTGAACCCTCTAAGATTGACTACCCACATGTGATTTTGCAGCCAAAGACCCTTCTGAGTACGTCAAGGAGATGGACAAGAGGCTTGAGGATTTTAAGGGCACCCTTATCCATGGCTATCTAGATTGTCAAACCAAATCCTTTATTACAATGTCTACCTAAAGGGCTCGGAGAAGAAGTCAGGGATGCCAAAGATTATGCTCTAGCATGAGTTAATGGCTAGTCAAGTATCAACATTGCCTTGATGATTTTGGACATGTTGAGAGACTATTACATGACAAAGAGACCAAAGGGGAAAATTCCCTTTGGTACTATGATTACCAAGCTCTACTAGGGAGCTGAAGTGAAGAAGTTAGCGTCCGAAAACTCTTGACCTCCTGAGTTAGGCCCTGTTAACAGTGTGGGGGAGAGGAAGACGTCTATGATGTCTAAGGAAAATGGATCTAAGGTTAAGATTAAGGTCACTCCTTTTGCTGATGTTGATGATGATTCTATTGAGACAACCCTTACCTCTGAGCTACTATGAACAAGAAAGTTAGTAAGTTGGAGGAGAGGTTAGGTGGTATTGAGAGTAAGGTGAGAGTGGCTAGGTGTTCTTAGGAGAAATTGAGTTGATTAACCCTAATTAGTGTATAAATTAGAATGATTAAGTAATCAATTTTATAAGATAAAATAAATAAATATTACGTTTTGGGTGTGAATTAAAGTTTTTAATATTTTATGTTTGAAATTAAAGGGTCAAATGCAAAAATATCAGAGAATACAGGACTATTTTGCAAAGCTTGAAACTACAAAGGACTAAAGTGAGATAAAGAAACTTGGACCAATCAGGAGGTGACACAGAGACCAATCAGGAGGTGACACATAGACTAACTTGAACCAAAATGTGTACACAGACTTGATTCGAAATGTGTACACCCAAGTACAGGCGGTCAAGTTGTAGTAATAATCCGGTTTGAGTCCGGAGTCGAATCCACATGAAATTTTGTTGCCTAGTGTTTCAAAGTGGGCAGTGATGAAGACCAATTGATTGTAACCTTTTTGAGATTTTGTGAGATGTGAGAGTTTTCTTGAATAGAATACGGAATTCTTTTCGAGAGAGTTTTTCTAGACAAAATATAAGATTCTAATGAAATTAAAGTTACTCTTTAGTTCGAAGTTCAGAATATGTAATGAATTATCCGGTGTATTACACTTGTGCTTTATAACTCAATTAACTCTCGTGTCAATAGTAAGTTAATCGGAAGGTAAGGATGGACTGGGTTAAAGCTCCATCCTTTTCATAAAGTGCAATGATGGTGGAGATTGGAAGAGTAGTCAAGAAGTTTTAGCCCGGAGTATTTGTCTCACACTATGGATCTTTCTAGCAGGAGTCATCCATTTACCATAGGAATACCCATAGGTTACACAAAATACTTTAACTATGATGCTTGCCTTGAACCAACGGATCTTTCTATGTAGGAGTCATCCGGATCATAGAATTATCCTTTGGTTATGCAAAGTACCCTAGTTTTGCTTTACGCATCCAATTTCCCAATAATCAAGTAAATAAAGCATTGAAGTATGAAAGAAAATGCACAAGTATAACATACGGATGTTCATTACGTATTCATCACCTCTCCCTAAAGAGTGAATGAGGACTACTCACTCTTCATGGCTTGGGTAAAGCTAGCAAAGTGAATGGTACTCATCCCTCCAAGTAGAGGAACTCCGAGGTTGATCTTTGACGAAGAATGAGTGAATCACGTTCCACTCTTCTTAGCTTTGGTAAAGCTCTAGAAAAGTGGAAGAGTTTCACTCCTCTAAGATGAAGATACTCAAGTAATGGAAGTGAAAGAAAGTAAACTAAAGCTAGAAAGTAAGAACATTAATGTAAAGACAAGAACATAAAGTGCATGAATTTAACAATACAAGTAGGGAATTAAACTTCCCAACTATAATAAAGATGAAGACAAGTAGGGAATTGAACTTCCCAACTATAATAAAGACTTGAATTAAAAGAGCTAGAATGTAAAGACTTGAATTAAAAGAACTAGAATGTAGAATACTTGAATTAAAATGAAACACTACATATAGAGATTATCTATTCTTCAAGAGAAGAGATCTTGATGTCTCATCTCCAAGAGTCTCTCTCAAAGCTCCCAAAAAGGGAGTATTTATAGGCAGGGAAGAGCAAGGGAGGGGTGAAAGAACAGTGCTGGACGAATCAAGGTAAAAGATCTGGAGTGCAGTCAAAGAATCAGGCAATTTGCAGTCTGTCAGTGGGAACGTTCGAACGGTCCCTTCCGTTCGAACGTGAAGGTCGTTTTTGCCCTATAATCTGAACGTTTAACTTCTGGCTTTCACATGGGTTGCAGCCTTCTGCCAGGGTCATTCACCAACTCCCTGTAGCAATCAAGGTCCTCAAATAATTCAGAAATTGTGTTTGATCATGGCGTTCATGTGCCTGAGGATCTTTCTTCTGGCTTGGAAGTCAATACACGCTATGCATTTCAGTCGATCTAATCATTTCAGTGTTTACAGTGTCGTTCGAACGTGGTATAGTGTTCGAACGTGATGATGCGTTCGAACGTGGCTTAGTGTTCGAACGCTAGACTTTAATCTCCAGGGTCTATCTGCAATACGCCTTTGTCTCATCTGCCTGGTTCATGGGGGCGTTCGAACGTTAACCACCGTTCGAACGGTGATGCTGTCCTCAAGCTTATCCAACTTTGTTCCTTAAAGTGCTGCAGTTACACTTAAATGTTGTATTTGAAATCCTTAATCCTTTTTCTCATTTTAGCACCTGAAACATCACCATTTAAACTCCATCAAAGTATAATTAGTCCAAAAGAAGCACAATAAAATGTTATAATTGAGTACCAATCATACACCCAAGTGCAGGCGGTCAAGTTATAGTAATAATCCGGTTTGAGTCCGTAGTCAAATCCACAGGGAACTAGTAGTATTGGTGTTTCAAAGTAATCGGTTAAGGAGACTAATTGATCGTAACCTTTGAAATTTTAGGATTGTGAGATGTGAGTGAATTCCTTGAATAGAATATTAAATTCTTTCCAAGAAATTTTCTAGACAAAATATAAGATTGATTCAAATGGCGAAGAAGTCACTCTTTAGTTCGAGGATCGAGACATGTGGTCAATTATCCGGAATACTATATTTTTGCTTGCTAACCCAATTAACTCCCGTGTCAACGGCGAGTCAATCAGAAGATAAAGATGGCCTATTAAGGTCGTGGTTCCGATGTCTTACTATAAGTTTACAAGAATTATTTGTACCAAGAGTTATCGTGCATACAAACAAGCAAGTATTTCTTCATGACATTCAACCATGGCTTTTAATATTTCATCCTTTTAAATGAAGCTTGATAATGGGTATGATTAAAGGGTAGTCATGAAGATCTAGCCGGGGTACTTGCCTTGAAACGAAGAGTCTTTCCATGCAAAAGTCATCCGTGTCATAGAAAGACTTTCAATTATACAAAGTACCTTAGCTTTGCTAGATGCAATCAATTATCCAATAAGCAAGGGGATATAAACATTAAGTATTAGAACAAAATATCATATAATATCCGAATAATCACTACATGTCCTTCACCTCTTACTAAAGAGTGAATGAGTAACTACTTACTCTTCATAGCTTTGGTAAAGCTAGAAAAGTGAGTGATGCTCATCCCTCTAAGTAGAAGACTTCACAAAGTAAAAGAATAATTAACAAGGAGCTAATCTTCAACGAAGAATGAGTGAATCACGTTCCACCCTTCCCGGCTTTGGTAAAGCTCTGAAAAAGTAGAAGAGTTTCACTCCTCTAAGCAAGAAGGGAGCTCAAATAATGAAAGTGCAAGACATAAATAAAAGCATGTATGTAAGAGCATAAATGTAAAGACTAAAAGTAAATACATACATAAATGTAAAGACTGAATGTAAATCAAGAACATAAATGTAAAGACTTAAAGTAAATAAAAGAATTTCAACTCTTAAGTAAATGTAAATGTGAACATTAATGTAAAGGAAATGAGTGGGAATCTAAACTCCCCACTTCTTCTAGTAAAGAGAAAGACTAAGACAAGAATTGAAATAGATGAATGTGATGAAATGCTAAGTGATGAATCCCTCAAATGGTTCCACCCATGAGTCTCTCCTTTTCTCCACAAAACCAAGTGTATTTATAGGCAAGGAGAAGGCAGGGAGAGGATAAAAGAATAGAGTTGGGCGTCAAAGTCAAAGTGAAATGCCAACCACTTTGCAGGCAGTCTGTCAACACCGTTCGAACGGTCCATGGCGTTCGAACAGTATCTTTGTTCTTTGCTCTTCTCCCGTTCAAACGTCAGAGGGTTCAGTGTTTGCAACTTAT
Organism: Ilex asprella; assembly: GCA_023539305.1. Classification (NCBI taxonomy): domain Eukaryota; kingdom Viridiplantae; phylum Streptophyta; class Magnoliopsida; order Aquifoliales; family Aquifoliaceae; genus Ilex; species Ilex asprella. Next base: position 28,633,819 of record CM042193.1, on the reverse strand, counting down.
GTCAGAAGACACGTGGTTACTGTAGAAAATCTTCCTCCAAGTCTTCGTGCAGATATCTCTCCAGGTCCTTGCAAAATCTTGACTGATCTTTCCAATAATTCCTGGGGCGTTCGAACGGTGATTACTGTTCCAACGTGGCACTCAAGTGCCTGGGCCTTCTAACTGCAACTCTACAATTCTGCAACACGCCATGTCTTTGGTCAGTCTGATCTTGTCATTGCTCTAGTGATCGTTCGAACATTAATGACCGTTCGAATGGAGTCCTCAAGTCTCCAGGGCCCTGATCTTGCCTGCAACACAGTTTACAATAGCTGACCTGATTTTCCATAACCGTTCAAACGTTTAGTACCGTTCGAACGGTGATCCTTTTATTCCAAGCTTCTACAATTTGTTCCTTAATGTGCTGTGGTTGCCTTCAAAAGTACTTTTTGTTGCCTTTGAACCCTTGTTCACTTTAAGACCTGAAACATCATCATCTAAACTCCACTAAAGCTTAATTAGTCCAAAACATGGCATAAGAATATGCTATTTTTGAGTGTTAATCATGGACCAATGAGGAGACAACATTTGGCACACTCAGAGCATGACACTTGGACCAATCAGGCAACGACACTTGGCGCACTTGGAGGACAACACCTGTCGGACCGAGGAGGTGACACCTAAAACCACTGCAAGCCACCACCATTCCGAAAGGTGGTGGTAGCCTTCCTAAACCCTACCCTTGGTCGTGCACCTCCCCCCTCTATAAATAGAGGTTGTTTTCCCCTTTCTTTATTCATTCACCATCATTGTTCATACACCACTCTAAAGACCAATGACCAAGCCATTGCTTCCTTTCTTCATTCCACTACATACACTAACTCATTTCCATACCTTTCCATTCCAAGACCAAAAAACAACCAGCCACCTTAGAGAGTCAAGAGAGAGAAAGAAAAACAGAGAAAAGAAAGAAAGAAAGAAAAGAGAAAGTGAAAGTCGGTTGGTTCTGTACTCTGTATTTCTACATTTCTTAAGCATCTTTCTATTCGGATAGTTGAACTACCGCCACTTTTTGTGTCTTGAATGATAATAAAGGTAGTTGTGTTTCAATTGTTCCTTGTGAAAGAAGTTTATCGTTTAATTTATGTTGTAATAAATACTACGCGCACTTCTTGCTTGTCTATAGCAATAGAGCGTGAGTAGTCTTTTATACCCTTCAAACTAGGGTAAACATATGTATAATATTGATTAAGTTTTGAAAATGCTGATGTTATATTGATATGTTTATATATATATATATATTATATGCTAAATGCGTGATACGGTGATGTATGTAATTTCGGTGTTGTGCCTGTAATTTTGTCATCAGTATATCATAAGACATCCGCCAGCTAAAGATCTACGGTGTTCTTACCAGTATGGTTTGTCCTCTACCGGAACACTGAGGATTCTCTATTGATGTGTGGTACAAAACCTAAATATTATTAGGGTTGTTTAAATATTATATATAAATATATCGACAGTCTAACAACCACGGTGTTCCTACCGGTATGGCTTGTCCTCCACTGGAATGCTTAGGATGTTTAGCTGGAATATTTATATATCACAGATGACCTATGGAATAATTCAAGTATTCCTCATGAATTGGCTCTGCCTTCTGGTTCACTTGAATTAATCACTTGGCACATCTATAACCAGTTTTCTTAAGAAGTTGTTGTGTTATACTATATTACCACCCGTTAGCCTAAGAAGCGGTTGTGTTACAGTTTATTATATATGCACTTACAATTATAACATCAAGGGAATAACTCAAGTATTCCTCATGAATGGCTTGTCCTCCTGGTTTGCTTAGGTTAATCAATTGACGTGGATATAACCAGCTTTCCTAAGAAGTTGCTGAGTTATGATTTATTTCCACCAGCTAGCCTAAGAAACGGCTATGTTATGATTCATATACATCAGACATGCCGATTGAGTAAAATGGAGGTTAATTGTTGTCATGTAGCATTTCCAGAAATTAAACAATATGAAGCATATCGATCCCTAAACTGAAGGGTATCTTTTAGATTCCTGTCATTAATCTGCTTTATTTACATATTTTATTACCTCCGCACTTTATTTCCGCATTTTGTTTAAATTAAAACTAGTTGTTAAACTAAGCTCACATCACATGCTATCAAACACCACACCACTTCAAACAACCATTTTATTTTATTTATTTATTTATTTAATTTGAATTACTAAAAACTCTTCATGGGATCGATACTTGAACTTAAAACCGAGAAAATTATAATTTGACTACTTATATTTGGGTGTATAATATAATATAATCCAGACACACTAAAAAATGTGAATCAAGTTTTTGGCGCCGTTGCCGGAGAGTTAAAGTAATTTGAAAATAAAAATAATAATAATAAATTGTTTATTTTATATGTTTATATTTTGTTCGGTTGTTGTCAATAGTCTATGTCTGTTCATTCATCAGTAGGTTCTATAAATTAGTTAACTCCTTCATCTTCATCATCCTCATCATCAAAATTTACAAAAGAATCCTTCGACATTAGTATGGCTCAAAACGTACCTAAGGAGGAAGAAGCTAAAGAATAGGAAGTAGTTCAAAATACTCGACCATTAAAAGAATATCTACATCCTACAAGAACTAATGTCCTGTCATGTTTTGCTTTTCCAACAAACACTCCAAATATTAATATTAAGCCAAGAACCATACAATTACTTCCACAGTTTCATGGTTTAGAAGATGAAAATCCTTATGTTCATATAAAAGAATATGAAGAAATCTGTGAAACTTTGCAAGATAACTCTAAAATAATCAAATTAAGACTTTATCAGTTTTCTTTGAAAGATAAAGCTAAACTATGGTTTAACGCTTTACAAGCAAATTCTATCAACAGTTGGCAAGATTTACAAACTGAGTTCTTTAAAAAAAATTCTATGCATCGTACTAATACATTAAGACGTCAAATAATGAATTTTACGGTAAAAGAAAAAGAAACTTTTTATCAATGTTGGAAAAGATTTAAAGATCTTCTCCAAGCTTGTCCACATCCTGCATTCGAAAACTGGATTTTAGTTGGTTTCTTTTATGATGCTCTTCCTTTCGTAATACGACAATTTGTTGAAATGATGGCTCGAGGAGAATTTATGAATAAAAATCCTAAAGAAGCATTTCAATTTGTTGATACTATTTTCAAGAGTTCCCAAATGTGGGACTCTACTTCTTCAAATTTTGTGGAAAATAAGTCATCTATATCCAAAAGAGGAAAATATGTACTAAAAGACGATGATGATTTAAGAGCTAAAATGGCTAGTTTATCTAAAAAATTAGAAGCCTTAGAAATGAAAAGACTTAAGCAAGTAGCTGTTGTATCTTCTACTGATCAAATATGTGAAATTTGTGCATTGTCAGGACATCCTGCTAGGGAATGTCCAACTATACCTGCATTTAAAGAAGTTTTAATTGAACAATCAAATGTTGTTACAACTTATAATAAATCTTATTCAAATCCATATTCTGGAACTTATAATCCATGATGGAGAAATTATCCAAATTTTAGTTGGAGAAATACACAACCTACAAATCAAACACAAGGTCCTCCACGTCTAAAAAATCAACAACAATATCAACCGTATATATCTCCTCAAAAAAGAACTCTGGAAGACACTATGAATCAATTTATTCAAAGTCAAATGAATTTTAATACTCAAACAACTCAAGCATTTAAATGAATTTAAATCTCAAACTTCATAAAGTATAGAAGATATTAAGAGTCATCTTGCTAAGTTGACTCAGTCCTTAAGTATTTCAGAGGAAGAAAAATTTTCATCTCAACCTGAACCTCCACAAAGTCAGAATCAAGCTAATGTGGTGTCATCTGAAATGTCACCAAGTCAAGTATAAGCAATCACAACACTAAGAAAGTGATAAGGTAATTGATAAAATAATTAAACCCAAGATTCCAAACAACATACGTGAGTTAATTCCTGCAAATAAACCACTTGAATTTGAACATTTAATCAAAAAGAAACCAAGAATACAAAGTGAAAACGATCCTCCATGTCCTAATCCTTTACCTTTTCCTCAAAGGGTCATGCAACTACAAATTGAAAAGGATCAATCTGACATTCTTGAACTATTCAAACAGGTAAAGATTAATATTCCTTTATTGGAAGCAATAAAAAGAGTTCCAATTTATGCTAAATTCTTAAAAGATCTTTGCACAACAAAAAGAAGAACTAATGTACCAAAGAAAGCATTCTCAACAGAACAAGTTAATACAATAATACAGCAGGGCACTCTTCTCAAATATAAAGATCCAGTAAGTACTACAGTCTTATGTCTCATTGGAAATTTTAGAATTGAACAAGCTCTGCTAGATCTTGGATCCAGATGTAATTTAATGCCATATTCAGTATATACACAATTAGGATTAAGCGAGCTAAAACCTTCCAATGTTAAATTACAACTAGCAGAACAATCAATAAAAACTCCATGAGGAATTGTGGAATATGTTATTGTCCAAGTTGATCAATTCCATTTTTCAGCAGATTTTATTGTTACAGACACAGAACCAAAGTGTCAGATGTATGCATCTCAATACATACCTCTTATTTTGGGTCGACCATTCCTAGCTACATCAATTGCATTGATTAACTGTAGGGGAGTCATGAAACTTTCATTTGAAAATATGATTTTGGAATTAAATATTTTTAAAGGTAGAAAATGACCTAGAGAAGAAAGGGAAGAAGAAGAAGAACCGTATGAAGCAAATTGTGTTGAAACAATAACTCAAAGTTTCTTTGAAAATAATTTTCTGAAAATAAAGTTATGTGAATTGGAATTAATATCTGATACTGAATCTGAAAATACATCTGTAAAGAATCTACAATGTGAAAAATCATCACCAAAACTTGTAGAATCGAATGTCAACATTTTTAAGCAAGAATTAAAACCTTTACCAACCAATCTGAAATATGTCTTTCTAGAAGAAAATGAAATTCATCCAGCAATAATATCATCAAAGTTATCTAAAATTCAGGAAAAAGAATTGACTAAAGTTTTGAAAAATCACCAAAGTGTTATTGGATGAACAATAGTAGATATAAAAGGTATAAGTCCACTTCTATGTACTCACTGTATTTATTTAGAAGAAGATGCTAAATCATCTCATCAAATGCAAAGAAGATTAAATACACACTAAAAAGAAGTAGTTCGCACAGAAGTACTAAAACTATTAGATGTTAATATTGTCTATCCTATATCTGATAGTAAATGGGTCAGTCCTGCACAAGTAGTCCCAAAGAAATCCAGTATTGCTGTAATCGAAAATCTAGAAAATGAATTAGTTTCAATGCGTATAGCCGCAGGATGGCGTGTATGTATTGACTATCGAAAACTGAATTCCCTCACTAGAAATGATCACTTTCCATTACCATTCCTAGATCAAGTATTAGAAAGAATAGCTAGGCATGCATATTATTGTTTTCTAGATGGATATTCTGGCTATAATCAAATTGAAATTGAAATAGATGATAAAGAAAAAACTACAATTACATGTTCATTTGGAACTTATGCTTATAAAATGATGTCTTTTGGGTTATGTAATGCCCTAGCTACCTTCCAACGTTGTATGTTAAGTATATTTAGTGATATGATCAAAGGACATTTAGAAGTTTTTATGGACGACTTTTCAGTATACGGTGATTCATTTAATAAAGGTTTAGAAAATCTGGAAAGAGTACTTATTCGATGTGAAGAAACAAACATTGTCTTAAATTGAGAAAAATGTCATTTCATGGTTACACAACGTATTGTTTTTGGTCACAAAGTTTCTGAAAAAGGAATTGGAGTTGATAAGTCCAAAATTGACTTAATAGGTAATCTTCCTTCATCAAAAATTGTAAAATATGTTTGGTCTTTTTTAGGTCACCCTGGATTTTGTCGAAGATTTATCAAAAAACTTTAGTTCAATATAAAGACTAATTTGTAATCTTCTATACAAAGATATAATATTTTAATGGAATGATGCATGTCAATCAGCATTTGATAAATTAAAAAATATGCTTATTTTGGCATCTATCATGCAACCTCCTGACTGGTGTTTGCCTTTTGAACTAATGTGTGATGCAAGTGATTATGCAGTAAGTGTTGTATTAAGCCAAAGGAAAGATAAAAAAACCTTATGTTATATATTATTCAACCAAAACTTTAAATAATGCACAAATGAACTATTCAACCATAGAAAAAGAACTACTGGCTATTGTGTTTGCATTAGATAAATTTCGATTATATTTGGTTTGGTCATCAATTGTGGTATTTACAGATCATGCAGTTCTAAAATATTAGCTTACTAAGAAAGATGAGAAACCACGTCCCCTACGACGGATTTTATTACTTCAAGAATTTGATCTTATAATTAAAGATAAGAAAGGAGTAGAAAATGTGATAGCAGATCACTTGTCAAGATTAAATTACGATATAAAGGAAGAACTAATTCCGATTAGAGAAACATTTCCAGATGAACAACTCTTAGCCATAACCGAAGTACCATGGTATGCATATATAGTAAATTATTTAGCTACTAGTACTATTCCTACTAATTACACCTGGATTGATAGAAATAGGTTCCTAAATGAGCAACGTAATTTTTTCTGGGAAGATTTTTATCTACTTAATTACTGTAAGGACCAAATAATAAGATGATGCGTACCTAGTAATGAAATCAGTCAGGTAATTCAGTTTTGTCACTTTGAAGCTTGCGGAGGTCATTTGGCTTCAAAGAAAATCACTGCTAAAATTTGGCAGCGTGAATTTCATTGGCAAAAAATATTCAAAGATGTTCATATCTTTTGTTTAAACAATGACAAAAGTCAAAGAATGGAAAATATTTCAAAAAAAAATATGATGCCTTTAAACCCTATTTTAGTTATTAAAAATTTTGACTGTTGGGGCATCGATTTTATGGGACCATTTCCTCCATCCTTTGGATACATGTTGTAAAATCTGGGTAAATTGAAACTTTTTCTGAAAAAGGACAAAATGGTAATTTTTCACCCTTATGGGTATTTAAAATACTCATGTTCTAAAGATCATATGTGCTTGAATTTTTTTCCTGCTGTTCCTAACTTACTAGCATCTCCCACAATGTATGCATGATGTATGTGTGAGGGGAGTGTTACTCTCCCTTGGGACGATGTCAAAAGAAAGGACAAGGAGAAAATGGAATGGGATGAATGAAATGTGTGTGTGTGTGAACAAAGGTGCTCCTCAAGCGCAAGGAGTCTTTTGAGTGTCGTGTTTTACTTGAAAAAGTATTCCAAGGTCGTCTCCTAAGAGAAGAATGTGAACCATCATGAAGGTGATTTTTATTAAAGAAAAGGGAAAAATTATTTTGTGTTGGAATTTGGTGGTGGTTTGAGTTGTGATAATGAAATGGAAACAAGTGTTGGCTAATCCAAAGAGGTCATTCCAATGGGAATCCCAATTCAACTCGAAATCTTTCTCCAATGGTGCATAGATGAACGATTGATTCGTGGGAAGCTAGGGACGAGATGATGAGGATCCAAGCATAGCCCGTGACTAAGCCTACGGGATATCAAAGACTCACAACCACATCCACTCTCAACCCTGTCAATCCGAACCATCGTACACTGAGAGGAGGAAAGACAATACGTTGAAATGACATACCCAAGAGGAGGTCTCTCCTGGATTAGACAACTAAAAACTTAGCTACTCGTGGTTAAAGTAAATACAACAATGAACTGGGAAGACATTATGAAGAAATAAAGGTTAGAACTAAGCATAAACGAAATGCATCAATATAAACAAACTTCGACAAAGAATGAGTGAATCACATTCCACCCTTCACGGCTTCGGTAAAGCTCTAGAAAAGTGGAAGAGTTTCACTCCTCTAAGGGAAGAAGGAAACTCTAACAATGGAAATAAAATAAAACAAGACTTAAGTTAAAAGAAAGCAATAATTACTTGGCGGGTATTCCATAACCAAGAGATGATAGCACAATAAAAGAAAGCAATACAGAACTAAGCATAAACGAAGTGCATCAATATAAACGATCTTCAACAAAGAATGAGTGAATCACGTTCCACCCTTCACAGCTTCGGTAAAGCTCTAGAAAAGTGGAAGAGTTTCACTCCTCTAAGGGAAAAAGGAAGCTCCAACAATGGAAGTAAAATAAAACAAGACTTAAATTAAAAGAAAGCAATAATGCAAAGAATGTAATACAAACTTGGAGGGTTTCCCACAACCAAGAGAAAAGCTAGTAAGCATACAAAGAAAGCAATAACAACTTGGAGGGATGTCCACAACCATGAACTCTAGCAAAAAACTTATATTTTACAAGCCTTAAAGGGGTGGTATTTATAGGCAAAGCCTTTACAAACCCCAAGGGATAACATTTACAAACCCCAAAGATTCCATTCACAAGCCCAAGGGATGACATTCACATGCTTCCAAAAGTTGTCCTTATCAAGCTTCCAAAAGTTGTCATTCACAAGTTGTCATTCACATACCTCCAAAAGATGACATTTGGATTACTTTAATTTCTTTTTGTTTAGAGCTTTAATAATTGTCATTTTAGAATTTGTACCTTTGTCACAATTTGTAACACTCCGCATTTTCTTTTATAAATGTATATAGTTATATGATAGATAATTATTGTGAAAATGAGGATATGTATAATGATGTAAGAATGAATCACATAGGTTAAAACATTAGAAATGAATAATTGGGAGACAAATGAATTTGGGAAGTTTAAGTTTCAAATACGTTTGAGATTGAAATTAGTTATTAGATAAGTTTCTAAATGTTTTTAGGTCAAAATAATGTTTCCATTGAATTCGGAAGGTTGAAAAACCTTGGGAGAGGTAATATGAAGTGCATTAGAAGCTTGGAATTACTCCGGAATAAAAACACAAATTTCATAAATTTTGGGTATAAAATATTTTGGATACCTCTTAGTATTTTGGCCATAGCTTTTTATCCTTATATTCAATTGATCTACCATAATTTTGGATACCTCTTAGTATTGTCTACCATAATTTTGGCAGTAGATAGTAGACATCAATGGCTACAAAAGTGTATCTAATGAAAATTTTTCAATTCGGCCTATAAAGGGCTCAAAACTGCACTGGAAGTCGAGACAGTCAAATGGTACCGATACCCCGAAACCAGTAGCTAAACGGTACCGGTACCCAGTACCGGTACCGCTTCTCTGAAGACTTCCGAACAGTTAAAAAGTCGAGATTTTGGGTTTTAAAACCCCACTCCAAGCCCTATTTGCCCCATTCTTCATCTCATTCTCACCACAAATATCCTAGAGTCCTAGGAGGAGACAAAGAAAGGGAAAAACACCAAGATCAAGATAACTTCACACCTCATAGAAATCAAAACCGAAATTTCTCAAGAACATCATTCTTCTCCTCTCTTCTTCTACACTTTTACTACACCTTTACCCACACTTCTTGGAACCCTAAGAGAAGACAAGAAGGAGATCTTTGGAGCTTGGGTTAGCTTAAAACTCTTAGATTCAAGGTAGGGGTTTTCTCTCATACACTTACATTGAGGCTAGGGCTTATACATATGTACTCCTTACACTCTAAACCTTATATGTATGCTATAGATTCATTGATTCTTGATATCCTTATGCATTCTTCCATGCTTTAAACAATAATAATGGTGGGTCAACCATTGAACCCTTTTTCTTGGCTAAAAACCCTAGTTTTCAAGAGGGATGAATTTTTTTCTAAATTTTGAGTATTCTTAACTTCAAAACCTTAGTGTTTCATATTGATCAATAAAATGATGTTGTTGTGATCTCTTGTAGTTTACATACTTAGTTATTGAAATTGTTACATGATGAATTTGGGGATTTTGCTTATAAATTGGAGACTTGTGAAATTGTTGGGCATTTGAGAACATATTGGATAATGTATTGCTTGTGTGGTTATTTGGATAAACCTTGAGGGTGAGAGGTTCTTTGTAAGGATGCTCATGCCAAGAGAAGACAATTTGTGACATTATCAAGAGGTTCCTTGTAAGGATGCTTGAATAACTCAAACCTTGAGGGTGAGAGGTTCCTTGTAAGGATGCTCATGCCAAGAGAGGACAATATGTGACATTATCAAGAGGTTCCTTGTAAGGATGCTTGAATAACTCAAACCTTGAGGGTGAGAGGTTCCTTGTAAGGATGCTCATTCCAAGAGAGGGCAATATGTGATATTATCAGGAGGTTCCTTGTAAGGATGCTTGAATAACTCAAACCTTGAGGGTGAGAGGTTCCTTATAAGGATGCTCATTCCAAGAGAGGGCAATATGTGACATTATCAGGAGGTTCCTTGTAAGGATGCTTGAATAACTCAAACCTTGAGGGTGAGAGGTTCCTTGTAAGGATGCTCATTCCTAAGAGAACAATATTGTATCATGTGTTGGAAAACGGTTGATATT
>CM042193.1:28522230-28613359 GCA_023539305.1 Ilex asprella | reverse complement strand
CTTTATTAGATCTGCACTTTACTTCTGCTTGCCTTTTATTTTAAAACCAGTTATTTAGACTAAGCTCACACCACAAGCAATCAAACATCAAACTACTCCAAACAAACCATTTAACTGTATTTATTTTTTTTATTTTTCTTTAGCATTACTTAACTCTTCGTGGGATCGATACTTGGACTTAAAAACCGAGAAAACTACAATTCGACCACCTATACTTGGGTGTAATATTATAATATAATTCAGACACATAAAAAAGTGCGAATCATATATGTGTGATAGAATATTGTGTTCAAATGAAATATACTCACATATAATCAAAAAATGAAGCACATGCATAAAAAAAATGAAACAACCTTGGCATAATCTCATGAAATGAATGTTAGGGCACTAGATAGCAAAATCAACTTCTCTTTTTCATAAAAAGTGTACATCCCCCATGCTTCTCTAAATCATTTAGGACTTTCACGGGTTGTAATGAGGCCTTGGGGTGATATTGAGGTAAGGGAAACGAAGGATGTAAGATAACAAAAAGAGTTGTTCTGAGTGAATGACCTTTATTTCAAAAAGATCTCCATTTTTATGGGATTTCTAGTCTAACATCATCACTTCACTCTTTGTTACTTTTTCTTTATTTTCCTTAACATTTTCCCCTCTTTTTTTTCTTTTCTTCTCACCCCTTTTTTTCTTGGATTCATCATCTTTTGTTTTTTCATTGAACTCCTTCAGTTTTAATATCATTCATCCCTTTTGTTTGAGTTTCTACACCATACTTCCATCTCTTCTATGATTATTCGTACTCAGCACTAGGAACAACCAAAGTAAGGTAGATATCTATCATTTTCATTGGCTTGGTCAAATGTATGACATAGAAATGAATTCAACTAAGGCTTAATCATGGCACTAGGGATAATATTTTCTCAAAAAGAAGGCTAAGGCTCAAAATATTCAAAAATGGCCTAAGATCACCTCTAGATAAGCATAGGGGAACATTGTACATATAAATACAAAGTCAATTAACTACCCAAATGCACTTAATTTGAACAATTGTTCCTTGAGTAAATGTAAGTTCCTTCTAACAAGGATTGACACTAAAGCTCACATGAGTTCCTACTCATCTCCACTATTCATGTCAAGCACTAAATGTGAACTCAATCCGTAAATTACCAAAATTACAAGTTCATGATGCATTTATGGTTGTGTTCAAAAGCAAACAAATATGCGATACTCTTAGCAATAGAATAAACTTCTATAATGTGCTCATATATTCAAAGTTTAAAATGAAGATCAAGTAATCAAAAATCCCACAACAATTAGGGTAGGGGAATATAGTTCAATATTAGATATATATATTTTTTTTTACAAAAATTGTCCAAAATTTTTTTAATTTTTTTTTTCACATTTCCAACTTATTCTATACTAAAAGTGGTGGAATATGTAAATGGTGCACCTCACCCCCCAACGTGAACTATGCATTGTCCTTAATGCACAAAGAATCATGCAATGATAGTAACATTGGAGATGAGATACCGATTTTTATTTTCAAATATTAAATAAAATTCAAAGTAATACATACCATTTTTCAAGGATAAATGAGTAAGTAAATATATATATATATATATATTTTGAGCATTAAATAAAATTCAAAATTATTAACATACTCATTTATCTATGAAAATGAAAGGAAGACTAGATGTACCAATTGAACTTGAAAGACTATGGCGTCTCAGGAACAAGTCCCTACCTACGCTACAGGTTGGTATTTTAGGACATTCCTTACTCGGCCCACAACTTTATTTTTGCACATCTAATAATAAGATATTTATACTTTTTACAAACATTTGGACCATTTACCTTCATCTCTAAATACACTCTTTTCCATAGCTTTGTCAAAAGAAGAGAAAAAAAATCTAATCCGAGTCATCGCTTGTGTCTATGTCATTATTAGTGACCCTTCCAACTTCTTGTCGTACATAACATGTAAGTCCCAGACTGGCATAGGATGGCGTGTTAGGAAAATCCTTACTCTGCCCATACACTATCTAGTTTAATTGATCAGTCGCACGACCCGAAATTGGTTCAGAACACTGATTATGTTTTTTCATGTGAAATATTTTGCCATATTGGTAACAAGCACCCAGTCGTTTGGAACGACGACGTTTAGTAAAAGAGCTTCTGCCACACAATGGTTTTGCTTGTTACTCTCGGATTTCAATTTTTCTCACATCTCTTGCTTTTCTCATTATCACAGCATGCACATCAGATGAAAAAGTGCGCAAAACGCTTAAACTAAACCAAAAAAGTTTATTGTTCATATTTGCTAAACTACGGACACCCTATCTGGTTTTTTAATGTCTACCAGTCACAAAGACAATTAACGCTGCATTCAACACGATCATAAAATATAATCAAAAATGCTGTAAACATACGCAAATATAAAACTGAAACTATAGATCACAACACCCCCAACAAACTGAAACTATTCTCCAAATGATTCGAATTTACCAGAACTGCAAATAGGGTTAGGGTTTGAGAAGTAGAGATCCATTCATCTGCCAAAACCTATAAAGAAAATACCCAATTTGATAATCATTCTTTGAGATAAGGGTTTCGGTTAGGCTGGAAATTCTTCAACCTAAGTGCAGCAAGAAGAAGAACATCCATGTACAAATACAGATATATAATAAAAATAATTTGACAAATGACTGGGTCTTCTGGGAATATGGTCATGGATTTACAAGGGGTGGGTTATTTTTATAGAGAACAGAGAAAAACGAAGGAGAAGAAGAAAGAAGAAGGGAGAAGAAGGGAGAAACAAGGGGCCAACACCGGTGCATGAAAAAAAAGGAAAAAGCTTGGAGGCCTTATAAAGGCGTCCCATTTTTTTTTAGTGTCGGCAAAAAACGAATATTCGTGGAGGAATATTCTTTTTTTAAAAAAAAAACAGGAACGAATATTTGCAAAAGACTATTTTAGATCCAACATTGGTAAAACATGCAAATGGTCCACCTCACCCCCCAACTTGATTCACGCATTGTCCTCAATGTACAAAAAATATGAACTATAATGAAGCACTGTAAAAAGAAGAGTAGGGATAGAAGACACCTCGCATTTGAGCTTTTGACAAAATACCAACATCTGGAGCAAGGAAAACAACACTATACAACCAAAAAATGTAAGTGACATGAAATAACTAATAACATAAATAAATAAAGACAACTGTACATATAAATACTAGTTACTCCTCCACCAAATTCGGATACACCGAATCAATTATATCATCCTCCACCATTTGCTCTTCAAAACCCTCAAAAAATGGCTTAAGTCTTTGGCCATTGACCTTAAATGTTTGGCCATCTTTGGGGTTTGAGATTTCCACCGCTCCCTCAGGGTAGGCCACCTTGACAAGATGGGGCCATCCCACGGGGATCTTAACTTCCCTTGGAAGATGGAGAGACGAGAGTTATATAAGAGCACTTTTTGCCCAGGCTCAAACGACTTCCTTGTGTTGGAATTGTCATGAAAAACTTTAGCTCGTTCCTTGAAAATTTTAGAGCTCTCATACACATCTCTTTGGATCTCATCAAATTCATTCGTTTACAATTTTCTCTGGTCCCCAGCCATTTTCATGTTAAAGTTCAAAGTCTTTATGGCCTAGTAGGCCTTATGCTCCAATTCAACTGGCAGATGGCAAGCTTTTCAATAAACTAGCCGGTAGGGAGACATGCCTAAAACAGTCTTATAGGCAGTACCGTATGCCCATAAGGCATCGGTCAACCTTTCTGACCAATCCTTCATGTTTGGGTTAACCGTTTTTTCCAGAATATTTTTAATCTCTTTGTTGGCTAATTCAGCATGGCCATTGGTTTGTGGGTGGTAAGCAATGGACACTTTGTGTGTAATGCCATATTTAAACATTAATGATGCAAATGGCCTGTTACAAAAATGGGAACCACCATCACTAATCATTGCACGAGGCATCCCAAATCTTGAGAAAATGTTCTCTTTAAAGAACTTGACTATGACCCGGTGGTCATTAGTCTTGGTTGGGATAGCCTCTACCCACTTGGACACGTAGTCCACCGCCAGAAGAATATACAGGTAGCCAAACGATATGGGGAATGGACCCATGAAATCGATGCCCCAATAGTCAAATATTTCGATGAAAGCACGAGGGAAAGGCGCATCATATTTCGACGGGTCACACTACCCAATCGTTGGCATCTGTTTCATGTCTTACAATATGAAATATAGTCTTTAATAAAAGAGGACCAGTAGAAACCTGACTGAAGAATTTTGGCCGAGGTTTTCTTTGCCGAGAAATGTCCTCCACAGGCTTGGGAATGACAGAAGGCAAGGACGTTTCGTTGTTCATTTTCAGGCATGCATCTCCTCATTTTCTGGTCTGGGCAATACTTGAATAGGTACGGATTATCGAAGTAAAAATACTTCACGTCTGCCATAAATCTCCTTTTATCTTCAGGGCTCCACTGTGGTGGTATTTGTCCTGTCGCAAGATAATTACAACTGTCAGCATACCAAGGACAAATATAATGAATTGACAATAAATGCTCATCCAAAAAAGAATCAAGGATGGAAATGTGCTCATCGGTCTCTTGCACCACCAATCGAGATAAATGGTCCGCCACCACGTTCTCCACTCCTTTCTTGTCTTTGATTATCACACTAAATTCTTGAAGTAGGAGGATTCACCGGTTAAGTCTTGGTTTGGCATCCTGCTTAGACAATAGATACTTTAAAGCAGAATGATCAGTATAAACAACTATCGGTGAACCAATGAAGTAATACCGAAATTTGTCTAATACAAATACTACTACTAACAACTCTTTTTCCGTGGTGGTGTAATTCTTTTGAGCTTCATTAAGAGTTTTGCTAGCATAGTATATTACATATGGTCTATTATCCTCCCTTTGACCGAGCACTGCGCCGATCGCGTAATCACTCACGTCGCACATCAGCTCAAAAGGTAAATCCCAGTTGGGTGGTCGCATAATTGGAGGTGTGACAAGCATAATTTTGAGTTTTGAAAAAGATGCCTCGCAACTATCTAACATTCAAATGGGACGTCTTTAGACAACAAATTGGTCAAAGGTCGGGCCAATGCACTAAAAGTTTTAATGAAACGATGATAAAAACCCGCATGGCCCAGAAACAACTTGATATCCTTGACAACTTTCGGCGTAGGAAGGTTGGAGATGGCCTCCACCTTTGATTTGTCAACTTCTATTCCTTTCGCCAGAATGATGTGCCCGAGAACAATTCCTTGTGTCCCCATGAAGTGATATTTCTCTCAATTCAAAACCAAACTCTTCTCTTCACATCTCTCCAAAACGTTCTCTAAATTCTCCAAACTCCCATTGAAAGAATCCCCAAAGACTGAGAAGTCATCCATGAATACCTCAACAATCTTCTCCACCATGTTACTAAAGATCCCCATCATGCAACGTTGGAAAGTTCCAGGGGCATTGCATAGCCCGAAAGACATGCGACGATACGCGAAGGTACAGTAGGGACAAGTGAAGGTGGTTTTTTCTTAGTCTTCCAGTGCAATCTCTATCTGATTGTAGCTAGAGTATCCATCCAAAAAGCAATAGAAAAGATGCCCCGCTACTCGTTCTTGCACTTGATCAAGGAATGGAATTGGAAAGTGGTCTTTTCTTGTACACAGGTTGAGCTTCCAGTAATCAATACAAACTCTCCATCCTGTGATCACCCTCGTTGGGATAAACTCATTCTCCACAACAGTGACTCCCGACTTCTTTGGTACTACTTGTGTGGGACTAACCCACTTACTATCGGCAATTGGAAAAATAATGACCACGCCAATTAGTTTCAACACCTCATCTCTCACCACGTCTTTGATGATCGGATTCAACATCCTTTGTGGCTGGCAGGATGGTTTTGCATCCTCTTCAAGATAGATCCGGTGTGTGCAAATGGTGGGATTTATCCCCTTTATGCCTGCAATTGTCCAACCAATTGCCCCTTTATGTCTCCTCAACACCTCCAAGAGCTCTTCTTCTTGCCTTGCATCCAACGTTGAACTAATCACCACCGAAAATGACTCATTTTCCCCAAGATATGCATACTCCTAATGGGAAGGTAATGGCTTCAATTCCAAGTTAGGTTTTTGTACATCGGATGGGAATATCTTTTTGTCTTGGTGTGGTAGTTTTTCAAATGTAGGGATCCACTTTTCTATCCCTTTCAAACTTTTCAATTCTTTTTGCTCATCCTCTTCCTCCCTATCAGCAACTTCCTCCTCTCTCAAATTGAAAGTGCTCATTAACTCCATGTGCTCCTCTACCAAAGTGTCAATCTGACAAATCTCATGTGCTTCCTCATCATCCCCTGGTTGCTTGCACAAGTTGAACACATTGAGCTCCATTGTCATATTCCCAAATGCTAGCTTCATAAGACCATTTCTGCAATTAATCACGGCATTAGATGTGGTAAGAAAGGGTCTACCAAGTATTACAGGGATTTGGGAGCTAAGATTAGCAACAGAGTAAGTGTCAAGCACAATAAAATCAACAGCAAAGTAAAATTTATCCACTTGTACTAAAACATCTTAAACTACTCCCCTTGGTGTTCGAACACTACGGTCTGCCAGTTGAAGTGTGATTGGAGTAGGTTTCAAGTCCTCAAGCTTGAGTTATTGATACACGGAGTAGGGGAGGAGGTTGACACTTGCTCCCAATTAAAGCAATGCTTGTTCAACCCGACAATCTCCAATGGTTTTGGCAATGGTGGGGCAGCCGGGGTCCTTAAACTTCGTAGGAGTGTTTGTCCTCAAAATTGAGCTTACTTGCTCGGTGGGAAAGCTTTCTTGTGAACATTGAGCCTCCTTTTTATCGTGCACAAGTCTTTCAAGATCTTTGCACATGATGGAATTTGCTTTATAGCATCGAAGAGTGGGATGTTTATCTTCACCTGCTTGAACATCTCAAGAATATCAGCATAATTAGCCACCTTGACCGGTGGCTTCAAACGATTAGAAAAAGGGGCAGGGATAGGAGAAATAATCACACTTTCATCAATCACCTTTTCTCTCTCAATCGCCTCACTCTCTTTCTTCTCACTTACCCCACCCCCATCGGCGTTACCCTTAGTCTCTCTTTCTAAAGGTAATGTGGCCTTGGGTTAGACCTTTGGCACAATAGTTTTATCAATTTTCTTGCCACTCCGAAGGGTAGTAACCGCCTTAAGTTGCTTACAACTCTCTTGGATGGGTTTGGCCAACTCAACCACATGTAGACCCTTAGGATTTTCTTGGGGTTGAGCGGGGAATTTCTCCTTCTCTTGTTGAGACAACCCGATGTGATTTGTGATCTTTGTGAGTTGAGCCGAGATGTTGTTGAAAGTGGTTTGGTTTTGGATGAAATTGTAAAGCACATCCTCCTAGTTCCTCTTATGAGGAGGTTGGTAGGTGGGAGGATTAGATGGTACTTGTTGGGGAGGACCTTGGGGAGATGGATTGGACCGGTGGTATTGGGAGCTAGATGCTTGCCCTTGACCTTGGGATTGAAATTGAGTTTGCCTAGGAGGTGAGGGCGATGTGTATGTGTTTGAGCCATAAGAGATGGGGTTCTCATTCCTCAAACTAAAATTAGGGTGATCATGCCACCCTACATTATAAATGTTGGAATTCGAAGGAAATGATTGCCTAGGTTGATTGAAGGCATTGACTTGTTTATGATATGCTTCTTTAAGTGTCAGGATGCTCGGGCACTCCGATGTGGAATGGTCGACACCACCACAAATAGAACAAGGCTCCTCGGCTCTTGACACATGAGACACCTCTCGTCTCTTATCCACCTCAAGGCTATCTACTTTCTTAGACAATTTAAAAATTTGTGAAGGTAGATCCTCCCGGTCTTTCAAGTCATATGTCCACCCCTTTGTGATTGAATACTACCTGGCAATGTCCTAGGTACAACAGTTGGGTCTCTAACATCCCAAGATTGTGCATTTTCGGCCAATGTAGCAAAATAGTCAAAGGCCTCATCAGGATCTTTGTTCAAAAATTCACCATTGTACATCACGTCAATGAATTGCCTATGATTTGGTGTAATTCAGTCGTAGAAGAAACTCACCAATCGCCATGATTTAAACCCATGATGTGGAATGAATTAGATTAAATCCTTGTAACGATCCCAGCACCGGTAGAATTGCTCATTGGGGTTTTCAGAAAAATTTTGGATTTCTTTTTTTAAAGAAGTGGTTCTGTGAACCGAAAAATTTATTTTCAAAAAAGATGAAACTATTTGGTCCCAAGATAACATGGTCCGGGATGCCAAGGAATCAAGTTAAATCCTTGCCTTACCATCCAAGGAGAAAGGGAACAATTTCATCCTCACTATTTCCTCCATATTATAATTTTAGATAAAGGTTGCAACCATCTCCTCATAGGACCTTATGTGATTATACAGGTTTTCATTCTCGATCCCGCGAAATCTGGGGAGTAGTTGCAACATCCAAGGTTTGACTACAAAGATATGAGCTTGGACGGGAAGAAGGATACATGATGGTGTGGTGCTAAGGGTTGGTTGAAGGAACTCCCGCATTGTCCTAGATGGAGGGTCAAGTTGGATATTCCCCTCATTCATAGGTGGGGGAAAATGAACACATGGGTTGGGCATCCTAGGTTCGGGAAATCTCCCACCCCTTTGGTCATTTTGGTTTGCACCACCATTATCAAAATTCCCACCCCCATGCATGTTTGGGTTGGTACTCGCATTTTCAAAATTGTCACCCGCATCATCGGGTAGGTCTAGTTCAAGGTTCATGTTGGGGTCCATGAGTTGTCTAACCAATTGGTTTTGCTCGTCCCGCCCCCACATGCAACAAAGGATCAAAAATTTAAATTATACAAAAACAAGAATATATACAAGGACAACGTACCTCATCCCATGATGAAGATCACGTGACTTACCTCCGTCGTCCAGAAATCACCTTCTTGGTTTGAGACTTGCCTTCCCCGGCAGCGGCATAAAAAATGCTTGAGTTTTTTTCATGTTGTTCCTAACTTACTAAAATCTCCCACAATGTATGTATGGTGTATGTGTGAGGGGGAGTGTCACTCTCCCTTGGGACGATGTCAAAAGAAAGGGCAAGGAGAAAATAGAATGGGAAGAATAAAATGTGTGAGTGTGTGTGTGAACAAAAGTGCTCCTCAAGCGCAAGTAGTCTTTTGAGTGTCGTGTTTTACTTGGAAAAGTATTCCAATGTCGTCTCCTCAGGGAAGGAAGTGAACCATCATGAAGGTGATTTTTATTAAAGAAAAGGGAAAATTCATTTTGTGTTAGAATTTGGGGGTGATTTGAGTTGTGATAATTAAATTGAAACAAGTATTGGCTAATCCAAAGAGGTCATTCCAATGGGAATCCCAATTCAACTCGAAACCTTCCTCCAATGGTGCATAGATGAACAATTGATTCGTGGGAAGCTAGGGACGGGATGATGAGGATCCAAGAATAACCCGTGACTAAGCCTACGGGATATCAAAGACTCACAGCCACATCCACTCTCAACCCAGTCAAATCGAACCATCGTACACTGAGAGGAGGAAAGACAATGAGTTGAAATGACATACCCAAGAGGAGGTCTATCTTGGATTTTAGCTACTCATGGTTAAAGTAAATACAACGATGAATTGGGAAGACATTATGAAATAAAGGTTAGAACTAAGCATAAAAGAAATGCATCAATATAAACGATCTTCGACAAAGAATGAGTGAATCATATTCCACCCTTCACGGCTTCGATAAAACTGTAGAAAAGTGAAAAAGTTTCACTCCTCTAAGGGAAGAAGGAAGCTCCAACAATGGAAATAAAATAAAACAAGACTTATATTAAAAGAAAGCAATAATTACTTGGCGGGTATTCCACAACCAAGAGATGATAGCACAATAAAAGAAAGTGATGATACCAGAAATAAAAGTGTAGGAAATGAATAAATGATAATAATTCCAAGGGTGAGCTCAGATCTGTTGAACAGGTCCGTAGGTCAGACCGAAAGAATTAAGAGCTCAAAGGACCAGAGCTCGGCTTCATCCCAACAATAAATCGATAGGAATGGCGTGGGGATAGCTAGATGGACAACAAGCATCCCCAAAATAAAAGGAATGAGAACGGAAAGCTAGAGTCAAGGCATAAAACTCTCTATCAACCAAAATCTTCTCCCGAAAATCAAGGAAAATCCTACGGATGCAAGGCAAGGATCTCGGTGCAGATCCCATAGAACTAGGGATCAGTCTATATATGCTAAACAATACCTCCATTGAAGGGGGGAACCTGGTAGGCATAAACACTATTCTGTAATTCAAATCATCAATAAAGAAAAAGGGAGGAAGAGCCTCCATTAAAGAGTGGACTAGCCAAGCTCCTTAGTTGGCGAACCACTATATTTCTTCTATGTCATTATTTCTGTACAAAAGATCTGCCCTCGCACCGTCATCCATTCCACGAGCCATGTAGCTCTGATCTCACCTTAATATTACATTCGTTGACTCTACTCATCCACCAAAAATTACACCATCAGTTTGGCGCCGTCTGTGGGAATCTGACTGTTCTCATTTTACAAATACGCTGATCTGTCAGTGACTGGTGGTCTCAACCCACAATATGAGCCGAGGTCAAACCATTCTGCTACGCCTGCAAGATCAACAGTAAGCCACCAATGGCCGACAAGCTGAAAATAATCTAGAAACTAATCTGTTCAGAGGGGATCTCCCAACGAATAACGAGTTGGACAACCTCCGTCTTGTCAATCAGTGTCTACTACAGCAAAACGAGGAGCTGCTAAAACTCTTAAAAAGCCTACAAGAGGCACGACCGGTCCAAGAAGGCCCGAATAATCTTCCTCGTAGGAAACAGTGCCACCTAGACCCCCTCAGAGAGGTCAACGAGGGATGAGAGAATAGCCAGACCATGGGAAGAGACCCACTACCGCCTCCCAGAAATGGTCACAACGAAGAGGCACAAAGCTGAAATGATGGAGGGGAAAGGAGTGATTTCATCCCCTACCAGCAGGAAAGAAGAGAACAGTACTAGGAACAACGCTTCGAGGATATCATGCAGGAGCTCAGCCATATGAAGGAGGCTGTAAGAAGCAAGGCACCTGTCACTATGGATGCCCTGGTGTAGCAGACAGAATCACAATTCACCACGAGGGTGCTACACTTTCCTCTCCCCCCAAAATTCAAGTTGCCTCAGATTGAGGCCTTCGATGGAACGAAAGACCCTATGGACCACCTCAACACGTACAAAAATCAAATGGTGTTGCATGGATATCAGGACCCCGTGCGATGCAGGGCCTTTGCTATCACTCTTAAGGGATCAGCCTTGGCATGGTTCAACAGGCTCCCTCCAGCTTCAATATCTTCCTTTAAAGAACTCTCAATCTCCTTCGTATCCCACTTCATTGGAGCTCGGATCTACAGGAAGCCGAGCTACCATCTCTTGAATATAAAGCAAGGACCAGACAAGAACCTCAGATCATACGTTCAGAGGTTCAACTCAGAATCTTTGAAGGTGGATGTCCCCGATGAAAAGTTTGCCACAACCGCCTTCATTGCGGGGCTCGGGGTACAATCAAAAGATCTAATGTTTTCCATATCAAAGAACCCTTAAGCAAATATGGCTGAGGTGTTGGCTAAAGTAGAAAAGTATATAAATGGAGAAGAAGCACTCCTCTTGAAGATAGGGAGTTCATCATCACGAAAAGAGAAGGGAAAAGAAGAAAGGAAGAGAGAGAGAAGTCCCCGGAAAGATAAGGAACGAGGCAGGTCTCCAAGGAGAGATAGAGATTGTTCCCCAAAGAGGAAAGGTAATGTGAGAGATCGTATGGGGCCCCCACAGCCAGAACTACAGCCGAGATACCCACCTCGACAGCTAACTCCCCTTACCGCCTCCATATTGCAAGTCTTGCATGAGGAACAAAATGAGAAGTTCCTAAGATGGCCACCTCGGATGAAGGCAGACCCGACAAAGAAGGATCCCATCAAGTACTGGGATTACCATAGAGATCATGGACGTCACACAAATGATTGCATTCAGCTTAAGAGGGAAATAGAGTTTTTATTCTAGCGAGGACAATTGCGTCGCTTCGTGGCCTAGGAATGCCCAAATCGAGCCCTTTCGCCTCCGCCACCTCAGCAACAGGCTCCTGCGCAACACCAACAACCCATGGGGGAGATCAGTGTAATATCATGAGGATTTACAAGAGGAGGAGAATCCAGTGCAGCTAGGGACGCACATCTGCACTGAATCCGAGGTGATGAAATACTCGAGGTGTGTACTACAACCAAAGTACCTCGGCTAGACACGACCATAACTTTTTCAGACTTAGATTTGGAGGGTTGTCACCATCCCCATGATGATCCGTTGGTAGTGAGAGCAGTCGTGGCTAACAAGACAGTACATCGGGTTCTGGTGGACAATGGGAGCTCGGTAGACATCATCTTCGAGTCTGCCTTTGATAAGATGGGCGTAGGAAGAGAAAAGCTAGAACCAGTGAGTGTCCATCTGTTGGGATTTTTAGGAGAATGGTATTGCCCCTAGGATCAATTCTGCTCGTACTCACCTTAGGAGACTCTCCCTGCCAGGCTACCACAACCGTAAGGTTCCTGGTGGTTGACGCTCCCTCAGCGTACAACATGTTGTTAGGGAAACCTTCCTTAAACGCAATGAGAGCCATCCCCTCGGCATACCACTTCGTCATAAAATTCTCCATAGAAAATGAAATCGGAATGGTCAGAGGAGATTAACGCATAGCTAGGGAATGTTACATGGCCTCTATGAAGCAGAAAGAGGTGGAGAGCATCCAACTGGACGAGCATGACATGAGGGATGAGCTAGAAACTAGACCAACACTGTCGGAAGAGCTGGAGCCTGTTCAGCTTGATGATGAACCAGAACACCTCGTTTACGTCGGGTCCAAGCTAAACAAAAAAAATTAAAAACCTCCTCGTCCAATTCCTGAAAGAAAACGTTGAAGTATTCGCTTAGAAGCAAGAAGACATGCAAGGCGTTGACCCCTCGGTCATCACTCACAAGCTAAGCATAAACCTTGCCAAAAAGCCCCCAAACAAAAATGAAGAAGCTTCGCCTCGAAACGCCAGAAAGCCATTAATCAGAAGGTCGGCAAGCTTCTCCAAGCCAAGGCCATCAGAGAAGTAGATTACCCTGTTTGGCTAGCCAATGTGGTCCTTGTTAAGAAAACTAATGGCAAGTGCCGGTTGTGCATAAACTTCACTGATCTCAATCGAGCCTGCCCCAAGAATAGCTTTCCTTTACCTAGGATCGACTTGATAGTAGATACTACCGCAGGGCATGAGCTCCTCAGCTTCATGCACGCTTTCTCAGGGCATTCATGACAGAATAAGGAACATACTGTTATTAGGTTATGCCTTTTAGTCTGAAGAATGTAGGAGTCATGTACCAACACCTGGTGAACAGAATGTACGAGAAGCAAATTGGAGTAACAATGGAAGTCTATATTGATGATATGCTGCTAAAGTCATTAAAGGCCGAACTCCATATCCAACATCTAGCAGAGTCCTTCAAGGTTCTCAAGGAGTATAAGATGAAGCTCAACCCTGTCAAATGTGCCTTCGGGGTTTCGACAGGAAATTTTCTGGGCTTCATAGAAAATAGCAGGGGGATAGAAGCCAATCTTGCCAAGGTAAAGGCAGTATTAGACATGCAACCACCCTCAAACACGAGAGAGATTCAATGACTGACAGGGAGAATAGCTGCCCTGAGCTGTTTCGTGTCTCGATCAAGTGACAAATGTCAGCCTTTCTTTCGAATATTGAAGAAAGCTTTTTAATGGGATGCCCAGTGTGAAGAGGCATTTAAGTCCTTGAAAGTTTATCAGAGTTCCCACCCAATTTTGGTCAGCCCCATCAAGGGAGAGGTGCTCACCCTATACTTAGCTGTCTCAGATTTCTCTACCAGCGTAGCTCTCATTAGAAAAAAAGACAGAGCTCAACAGCCAGTGTATTACTGCAGCAGAGCTCTCAGGGGTGTAGAGGAGAGATACCCGAAGATGGAAAAACTTATCTTGGCCTTAGTCACCACTGCCAGAAGACTCAGACCTTACTTTTAGGCCCACACCATAGAAGTCCCGACAGACCAGCCAATGAAGCAGGTGTTGCATAAGCCTGAGTCCTCTGGAAGATTGGTAAAATGGGCCATTGAGCTTAGCGAGCTCGACATCAGGTATAAACCAAGAACTGCTATGAAAGGTCAGGTCCTAGCAGATTTCATCACTGAATTTACAACAGGGACACCTATGAGGACCACGCAGCTAGTACCAGATCTCCCAGAATAGAAACTCTCTGTAGATGGTGTGACCAATGCACAAGGAAGCGGAGCGGGCCTAATTTTGACCTCACCAGACGGAGTGGATGTCGAATATGCCCTGAGGTTTGGGTTTCAAGCCTCGAACAACGAGGCTGAGTATGAGGCTGTTGTTGCAGGGCTTAATCTGGCTCACTCGATGGAGGCAGACCAACTAGAAGTATGCAGTGATTCACAGCTTGTGGTAAGGCAGATAGAGGAGTCTTATGAAGCCAAAGGTGAGAAGATGATCCTTTATCTTAGAAAGGTCCAGGAATTAATCAAGAAGTTTGTACAAGTTAAAGTCAGACACGTTCCCAGATCTGAGAACTCAAGAGCAGACTCTTTGGCGAGACTTGTAACCGCCTCACAGGAAAGCCTGGAAAGAATAATTCCAGTGGAGCATCTAGCAAAACCCTCCGTTGACCTAGAAAACGAAGAAATATTCCCTATGCAAGCCTCACCGAGCTGGATGGACCCTATTCTAGGATACATTCGGGATAGAATTTTGCCAGAGGACCCCAAGGAAGCAGTGAAGCTAAGAACGAGGTCAGCCAGGTTCTCTATTTTGCAGGGAAACCTTTACAAGCGATGTTTTTCTGGAAATGATTGACATCAAGACTACCATGAAAGATGGTAATATTTCTTGAGTGATTTTTGAAACAAAAGAAATCATCATACACACACATACAAGTTTTCATAAAAATATATAGATAATGTTTCAACTAACGTGTGTTACTCTTAGAGTGATCATAAAAAGGAAGTATTGTAACAATACATAGGAATATTGATTTAATTTTACTAGTGAAAATTATGAGTTATAAACTCCTAACTACTGAAGTTTGCAGGTAGCTTCACTGAAAACCTTCACGAGACAAAACTCGTCCACTAGGGATCACCTAAGGGTTCAACAGCTTATTGCATACGCTAAATGCAATCGTGAAAAAATCTACGAAAATGATTTTACTCCTATTTATGTTTTATTGTTATAGTTTTTAGAGTTTCTGTTTACCAGAGACTAGTAAAGTTTAAGTTGGGGTTGTGATTAATCGTAATTAGTGTGTAAATTAGAATGATTAAGTAATCAATTTTGTCAGATAAGATAAATAAACATTATGAATTATGTTTTGGGTGTGAATTAAAATTTTTAATATTTTATGTTTGAAATTAAAGGGTCAAATGCAGAAATATCAGAAAATACAAGACTATTTTGCAAAGCTTGAAACTACAAAGGACTAAAGTGCAATAAAGAAAGTTGGACCAATCAGGAGGGGACACATGGACCAATGAGAAGACAACATTTGGCACACTCAGAGCATGACACTTGGACCAATTAGGCAATGACACTTGGCGCACTTGGAGGACGACACCTGGCGGATCGAGGAGGCTACACCTAGCACCACTACAAGCCACCACCTTTCCAGAAGGTGGTGGTAGCCTTCCTAAACCCTACCCTTGGCCATACATGTAATGCCCCAAAATCCACCCTGGACGGCATTACTATTCAAACCATTCATATCAAGAGAGCGACTAATAAAAACCATACATACATAACGTTTCAATCATCATACATAATATCTACATTATTGTCCAAAAGAAATATGCCAAACTATGGCAATTACATTTCAAAAATTAAGTGTCTTGCAGCAGAATAAACCTAACATCATTCTAACAATGTCTCAAAAATGCCTATCTAGCATAGGACATGAAAAGAAAAATTCCTCTAAGCCATCTCCTCGGGATCCACGCTTCCATCCACATGATCTTTCCAAGTGACCCGCTCATCGCCTCCAAGTTCTTCCTCTAAATCGAAATCTGAGAATAATATTGTTTGTAGGGGGTGAGCACTAAGCTTTGTGGCAACATTCTCCCAGACTCGAACAAGGTTTGAAAAATAAAATAAACAGTTCGGTCTCATTTTCCAAAATACCATATATATTTTTTTTGAAAGAAAACTATGACAGTTAAATAGATCTCAAGTTAACGCATTGACAATAAAGTAAATGAAGAGTAAACCAAGTTACGAATAATAAGCCATTTCAATGACAAACCATTTCTAAAAGGTTCTGGTGGAATCCCATACTTCCAACAAATTCTTGTAGAAACCATATACCATTAGCCACAATAAACCATTTTCAACAATGATAAACAATAACATATAATATGTATCCATATTCCACAATATGTATCCATATCCCATAATATGTATCCATATCCTACAATATGTATCCATATCCGTATTTGTAGGTTGGTCACTTTCCATGATCATGCATGTTAGTTGCTTCCCATGAATCTAAACAACTATTCTACCTCGTTCACCCATCACAATCATTCCCCTTAGGGACAAGTCTCAAACATTTTAGGAAGGGCGTGTACCGTCTCTCACGGCATTGACGAAATTCTCCCCAGGAAAGGTATACCATCCCCCAGACACGAACTTACGTGAACAATAGTGATTGTTGTCACAACAACAATCCACTACGAGTGATAGGCACTATCTCACCTCCATTGGAATAGACTAACCTCTACCACTCTATGGTAGCTCTCGAAGTCAATTCAAATCCATCACAATAACCATACAAGAGATGTAATACCAACCATTTTCTCTATTTCAAAAACTCCCAATTTGATAGGTATTTTCCAATATCACATCTCAAGTAAAATAGGCAAGAGATCATCAAAATATATACTTTTGTTGTTCCAAATAAAGCACTAATGTTTTGAAATCAATATCTAATGAATATCAAGATTTAGAATCAAGAACCAAGGAATATCAAGTATGGAAGCCAAAAACAAATGAATATCAAGTCTTGAAATCAATAATACATGAATATCAAATTTTGGATATCAAGAAGAAAGGAATATCAAGTATTGAAGCCAAGAACAAATGAATATCAAGTATTTAAATCAATAACACATGAATATCAACAAGAAAAATCCATACTTCTTGAAAAACTAAAGTTTGGATGTTAAGAACAAAGGTTTAATGGATATCAATCTATACTTCCATCAAAACAAGGTAAGAATTGCAAGAACAATCAAGAAACAAGGATTTCAATACATATATATAAGATTGAGTATCAAAACATGTATATATATAAGCCTAAGTATCAATGGACAAGAGTAGAAGAATTCCCCTACCTTATTCTTCCTTAGAATTCTTAAAGAACTTGACTTTTTGATTCACTTCAAGATGAAAATCCCCTTTGATCTTGTGTTTCCCCCCTTTCTCTCTTATTTCTCAAGACTCCCTAGGGTTGTAAATGGTGTTTGGAGGCTAAAGGAGGCAGCCTAAAGTATTTATAGAGGAAGAAAAATATCTCAGCCGACCTAATTCTGATGTTCTGATTCGTCGTTACCGTTCGAACGGAACTTTACATTTGAACGTCCCTTGAATTTCTAATGTTGGTTGCTCCCAGTACTTTGCGTTTTCCATCAGACAAGAGTTTTGCCGTTCAAACGGACTTTAACGTTCGAATGGTTTTCCCAGTTGTTCTATAACTTCCAATGAAGTTTTGACCTTTTTAGAAGTCGATTTAGAAAATTTTCGTGAAATACTATTTTGTAGCCCTAGAAGTATAGTATCTGCTGTCAAAATTTCAGTTCAAATGGACATCAAATTAAAAAGTTATGATCCAAACATTAAGGCAGTATCTAAGCTCCTTCTTATCCAAATTCTCCCTTAATGTGCTTTCACTTAGGAATGCTTCCAACTTCTACAACATACCTTATTACCTCAACTAACATTTTTATATCTAATCTTATCATCCACATAATTTATACATACATTAATATATATATTAACAGTTCCATTGCATAAGTACGTTACTATATAACGATAGAAATAAGGGGGTTTACAATGCACCTCCCCCCTCTATAAATAGGGGTTGTTTTCCCCTTTCTTTATTCATTGGCCAACATTCTCCATACACCAATCTAAAGACCAAGCCTTTGCTTCCTTTCTTCATTCCACTACATACACTAACTCATTTCCATACCTCTCCATTCCAAGACCAAAAAACAACCGGCCACCTTAGATAGTCAAGAGAGAGATAGAAAAAGAGAGAAAAGAAAGAAAAGAGAAAGTGAATGTCGATTGGTTCTATACTCTGTATTTTTACATTTCTTTTGTATCTTTCATTCGGATAGTTGAACTATTGCCACTTTTGTGTCTTGAATGATAATAAAGGTGGTTGTGTTTCAATTGTTCCTTGTGAAAGAAGTTTACAGTTTACCGTTTAATTTCTGTTGTAATGAATACTACACGCACTTCTTGCTTGTCTATAGCAATGGAGCGTGAGTAGTCTTTTATACCCTTCAAACTAAGGTAAACATATGTATAATATTGGTTAAGTTCTGAAAATGCTGATGTTTTATTTATATGTTTATATATTGACTTACACCAAGGGTCATCCAAGCCCACACACTTAATGGACTCTTACACCAATGGAGTGCATTTCCCAAATCACCGGGTCTTGCTCCCGAGAGGTCGTCATGCCTCTTCTTGATAACCCTAACCCAATTTATCATGTAACCAAACGGCTTAGCTAGGTCTTCAACCCAACTTTTTCTAAACCATCCCGTCAATCACCAAGTGTGGTGTTGACATCAACCATGCACACACCCATGTGATGAGATGCTTCCGTGCATATGCAATGATATGTCCCATTTCACACAACACAATGCTCAATATGCCAAGAACAACACATGAACAATTTCAACACATCCATGGTAAATTTATATTCTAAGCATATAAATACCATATTCATCTCAATGTTAATATACCAACAACACATGCATTTATCAACAAGTACATTTAATCATAAATCATATCATAAGCATATGATTCAACGAGTTAAACTTAAGCATGTTATTTTAATTCAATCAAAACAACAATTTCTAAACACTCAAGGCATTTCACCAAACACCTTCAAGGCATAATTTGTATAACACATAGCAAGCTTTCAATTTTCATTAAGTTACATGTTAAATCACATGTAGCTTCCACATACCAAAATCAAGCTAGCAAATTAGCTTAAGCCATTTATATGCTCACTTTTTCATTTCCATTACATAAACATACATATATATATCAATACATAAGTTACCTATGTCAATCATATGTAACTTCCACATACATATAAAAGTCTATTCATGTGCATAAATATATCAAACTCTTAAACTATCAACATTTAAGGAAAGATTAATCCAAGGTAGGAGGAACTATAACGCCCCAAAAATCCCCTTTGATGGCATTACATTCTAAAACACCATTCGCTGCATGAGAGCACTAAATAATTTCATAAATAAGAGAGTTTCATTCGTGCACCATTGATATTTTATAAAATTCGGGCAGAGTCTCCTTTTTACGGGGAGCCCTACCCAAAATACAACCTGTACAATTATACTAACATTGACCGCACCGGGTCCACATATGCGTAGTTAATGACCACACTAGGTCCATTTATCCATCATAAAATAAACTTTCATTCATCATATATCATATCCACACTATTATCCCAAAAGAATAGGCCAAGCAATGACATTTACATTCCAAAAGAATTACACTTAAACATAGCATCAGAATAAACAAAATACTAGACTATACATATTCGTAAATACATTCCCTAGTCTAGCACCAAATAAACTACATATCTAGATGTCCCACTCAGGATCTAAGTATCCCTCTAAGGAAACTTCTCCATGGCCCGGCTCGTGAACATCGAGCTCCTTCTCAGGTACATAATCTGAAAAATGTTTAACAGTAGAGAATGAGCACGAAGATCTGTTGAAAAATCCTCCCAAACTCCAACAAGGTTTAGAAAATTATATAACAATGGTCGGTCACATTTCGCAAATAGTATATATAGCTTTTGAAGGAAAACTGTGACATTTCAATAGATCTCAAGTTTAAACCGTAGCAATAATTAAGTGAAAGAATAAAACCAATTATCCAATATATAACCATTCCAAAGAGAAAGCATTTCCAAGTTAATCATATCCACAATGAATGAAACCGATATACAAGTAATAAACCATTCCACCATAAATCCTTTCCACAAGTTCTCGCGGAATCCCATACTTTCCGAAATTCTTGTGGAAACCATTTCTGGTACAATTAACCATAACCAAAATGTGTCTCAAGTCTGATGTAAGACATTGCATGAATAAGCATATCGAGAATATTCTGGCCCACACACACACAAATCCTCGCAAGGATATCAAACTTCGGGAAGGGCGTCTACCGACTACATTGTCCCATACCAATGCACCAACAATAACGAATCCAACCCAGGCATAGTATACTAATCCTCATACACGACACCAAGGCCCAACCCCACTACGAGTGGTAGGATAGTTCAAACCCACACGGAGTAAGAAATACGACTACCCACTCTACGATACCTGGTCAACAGCCACCCATGGTCATTCAAACACCTCCAAGAGATACCATACTCCACAATTTCTCAAAACAACAAGCATATACCAAAATCTCCAATTTCACATGTACATTATAATAGAATAATTGAAGGAAAAATAAGCAAGAGATCATTATAAACATCATTTGTTGCACAATATCAAACACTAAATTTTGAAAGTGAAAACCAAGGAAATACCAAGAGAAAAGTCCATTTTCCTTAAAAATCAATGTTTAAAGATGAAAAAAATAAAGATATAATGGTTACCAAACCATCACATAGTTCAAAACATGACATTGATTGCAAGAATATAAAGAATCAAAGATTTTCTAACATATATCCAAGATTTACAGAATGACACACATATATATACATATATATATATACCTAGCCTCAAAGTGAGAGATTGAGAGAAAACCCCTACCTTCTTTCTTAGCTCTAATCTAGGACTCAAGCTTCAAGACCTTGATGGTTTGATTTACTTTGAGGTGAGAATCCCCTTCCTTCTTCCTCCCCAAAGCTCTTTAGGGTTAGAAATGAGTGAAATGGGGTGAAGGAGGCGACTTTGGAGTATTTAGAAGGCAAGAATTGGGAAAAATCGCGACTGATTTGGGTAAATATATATGCTACCGTCCGGACGGGGCTTCGGCATCCAGACGGTCCAAAGTCTCTGTTTTGGACAAAAGGTAAGTAAGTAGTACCATCCGAACGGAGCTTGGAGCGTCCGGACGGAGGCAACTTTCTGTCCCTACTTTCAGTCCCAACTTCCAGAGCTATTTTCACCTATTTATAAGTCGATATAGGAAATTTTTGTGAAATACACTTTTGTAGCTCTAAGTGTCTAATATCTACTGTCAAAATTTCAGATAAAATAAACATTAGAGTAATAAGTTATGTCAAAAATACTAGGAAGTGTCCAAAATCCTAACTTCCCAAATTTTCTCTAAAGTGTGATTTTACTCCGTTATACTTCCAAACTTCTACAACATACCTTATTACCTCAACTAACATTTTAATTGCCACTCTTACAATCTACATATTTCATACATACATCATTACACATATAAGCATCTTCCAAAATAATTACTTGCTATGTAGTTATAAAATAGAAGTGTGGGGGTTTACAGGAACCCTACCTCTTGAAGCTTAAAATGAAAACTAGGCTTGAAGAACACACCAAGAACACAAGACTTTAAACTTTGCCTTTTGATCTTCGGTGAAAATCTTCGTTCTTGGTACCCACGCGTAGCCCTAGTCACGTAGAGCAATTTTAGTTGTTGGTCTAAGATATTCTGAGTCACGGAACTCCGGAAAATCGTAAGAGAAAGCTTAAGAACTTTGTGTTTTTCTCTTCTCTTCTCTCTCTCTCTCTCTCTCTTCTTGGCCGGCCAAACAAGGATCAAGTGGGCTAAAAATCTGATTTTCTAAAATATTTACCCCTATTTATAATTTTAAATACTTGGTCCACGTCGCGCCACGTGTCCTTCGATTAATCGGATCCGATTTCGTCTTGAAACGACTAATTACATTACGGGTTAAGTTTAATTTAATTTTATTTAAAATTTTAATCAAAAATAATTAATTTGTGAGTTTATCGCTTTTAGGACCCTCGGTGAGGTCATCCGCCACCCAGTCACCTCGAACTACGTGCAAAAATCCTACTTAACTCAAAATTTGACGAAGCCCGTTTGGTCATACGAGGTATAGAGAACACGTATTTTAGTTTTCTCATTATGGTGGCAAATTTTGCCCTTATTCACAAAAAGTTCAAATTTATCCGGGTTTTATAAGTGTTGGGATTTCAACTTATGAAGTATTATATGAGAGACTATGTAGATTACCAATGTGTTGGGCGGAAGTCGGGGAGAATAGTTTATTTGGGCCTAAAACAGTGAGGGAAACCACTGAGAAGATCCAACCAATTCGAGAAAGGTTGCGTACCACCCAAAGTCGGCAAAAAAGTTATGCTGATAAGAGAAGAAGGTTGTTGGAATTCAAGAATGGTGACTATTAGTTTTGGAGGTATCACCCAAGAAAGGAATTCCACGATTTGGAAATAAGAGGAAGTTAGCTCAAAAGTATACAAGATCTTTTGAGATAATTTGGGTTATGGGAAAAGTGGCATACCAATTGAATCTTTTGGCTAAGTTATTAGGATTCCACAATGTGTTCCACGTATCAATGGTATGGAAGTGACAAACTGATACATCGCATGTGGTGGATTTTGAAGGAATTGAGATTCAAGATGGAGTGACTTTATGAAGAGAAGTCGGCGAGGGTCCTTTACAACAAGGAGTAGGTGTTTCGCAACAAAGTCATTTCACACATGAAAGTTAGGTGGTGACACCATGGAATGGAGGAAGCGACATGGGAACCAGAGTTGCAGATGCAAGTAAAGTATCCTCACTTGTTCACTACTTGAGGTTAGTTTCGAGGATGCAACTTTCTCTTAGGGCGCTGGATTGTAAACTCACATGTAATTAAGTGAATTATGTTACATTATGATGTATGGTGTTTGTATAGAATGAATTAAGGATGGATAAACTACTTATGTGGTGACTATAGAAAAGTCTAAATATGTTAAGAAGATCAAAGTTTCGGGACAGTCACCCATAGGAAAAATGAATTTAGTCATGTTTTAAACATATTTGGAGTGAAATGACATCAAAAATAGAAAGGTTGAAAAAATTTAGAATAAGTGACATGGGGTGTATTGTAAGTTTGAAAGTATTTTGGAGTTGAAATGCATTTTGGAGAATATTTGGGTAGAATGAAATTTAACACTGCCTTTGTATTTATACCATAACTATCTATCTCTATGTTCGATTGATCTTAAATTTTTATAGAGGAAATTCAACTTTCAGAGCTACAAAAATGTGTTTCATAAAAATTTTGTGAATTGGCTTAGCAAAAAGACACGCATCTGGAAGCTTAAAAATGCGCAGTCGGATGCACCTAGCAAAGAGTTGCCCGTCCCTAACCTGTTTTGGGTGTTTTCTCTAACTTTTATGTTATAAATACACGACCCTAAAGCCTTTTTGTCATCCTAGAATACTCCATACAATGAGAAAGAATGAGAGAAAGCAAGATTTGGAGGAATTTTTACATAGGAGACATACTGAACATGCTAGGTTTATCTTCCAACATCGGACCTAAACTTGTTCATTGGGGTTAGGGTTTTTGTTGCAAATGGTGGTAAATTTTAAATGCGATTAGGTTTTAAAGCCATAAAACTAGTGCTCTTGTTATAAAAATCCTAGTTTTCAAGAAATATTGGTTTTTCACATGATACTAGAGACACCCCGAATCCGAGGGTCCCTTATCAACCGTTGACAACTCGTTTACCCGCGGAAATATCCACGGATGTCGCTTAACCTGACACCACGTCAATAACTTTCTCCATAGTAGTATTTATTGCTATAAATGAAATCCGTAGTTCTATATTCATCGAATTCAACCGAGGTCCAAGGTACCCCAATATATATAGCAAGTTATGTTTATTGGTGTTATTAGAACCCAAGAACTCAAAGTCCAAAAGCATAGCAAGAAGACTTGAAGATTCCAAAAGTATAGGAAACTGTATCGGTATGTGTACCGGTATGGTGAACTCTCTGGAGTTTAGCGTACTGGTACGATGAACTCTCTGGACAGCAGCGTAATGGTGCACTCTGCAAATAACTGACTATTTCACCCATTTTTCATTTCCAATCCAATCAAAAACTTATCAATTTCATCTCAAACATGTATAATGATGCTTTCTACATTATACAAAATTTGATACCAGTCCTATTACAATTATTCAAATACGATTTCAATATTTACATGCTCAAAACCATTTTAAATCAAAAATTTTACAATTTTCTAAAAAAGAGCCACATTCCGGCTGCTTCATCCACAAGTCTCAAAGTGAGGGCCTTCCATCGGTGTAGACCCCATACCTAAAATATTTTCCCATAAAGGGTGAGCTACGCTAAATAGAGTATTTCGTAACTAGGCTACTCCCCAACCCAAATGCACATGAAATGCTCATATGCAACAAATTCACCATTCATACAATCCAAGCATAGATATTCTATCGATGTTTGGAATTTGTCATGCAATGCTATGGAATGAGATGAAACTCACTCTCACAACCCAA
Source organism: Ilex asprella (assembly GCA_023539305.1). Lineage (NCBI taxonomy): Eukaryota > Viridiplantae > Streptophyta > Magnoliopsida > Aquifoliales > Aquifoliaceae > Ilex > Ilex asprella. Next base: position 28,588,438 of record CM042193.1, on the reverse strand, counting down.
CTCGAGCCTTCCCTGGCTCTTTGACACATGTAATTGTCAATGTGCATTTACCCGTCATCCATGATCCCGAGCCCTTCCCGACTCTCCAACACATGCAATTTTTCAGGTGTATAATTCCATCATTCAAGTAACATATCAAATGATATTACCATTCCAGGGTCTTATATGGGGTGGCTATTTATGGACTTACACCAACGGCACCCAACCGATACGGGATTTATGAACTTCTACCAACGGTCCAGCGTACACCAACACACTTTATTAACTAATACCAACGGAAGTGCATATCCAAATCACTGGGCCTTGCACCCGAGGGATCTTCTAGCCCTTCTTGCTAACCCTGACCCTTAACACCATGCAAGCCGTGCGACTTGGCCAAGTCATCGACCTAGCTTACTCGAGCCCACTTGTCATCCACTAATGGTAGTGTTGACTATTTCATGCACACACACCCACTCAATCGCGATGTTTCTGTGCATATGTAATGTATTGTCTCATTGCAACTACAATATGTGTTCAATATGCTATGTGTGCCATATGAACTATTCCAAACCCAAACCACATAATCCATGACAAATTACATCAACAACAAATAATTCTCATGTCTCACAATGTTCATAAACCAATATGCATTTATCAACATTTCATCCAAAACTCAAGTCCAAGCATGTTATCTCATATTAAGCAATAACACGCCTCCAAATCAAGACATTATGTAAACACATAACATGCCCACAATTCACATAATTCAAGAAATTATATTATGCAATTTCTACATACCCATGTTAAGATAGAATATATTTTACCTAATTTCAATACCCATTTGACCAAAATCACTTCTATAGGCAAGTCATATACATCTTGGCTTGAGAAATGCAACCTCTTGTAGCGTGAAAAATGCCCGTGAAAAGCTCCAAGAATCAACCCAAGCTCATATCCAATCTTCTCCAAATTTTCGGTTTTCCCTACCTTTGGTGAAATCTCCTTTTTTTGGTACGTAGGCGTAGCCCTTGACGAGGAGAACGACTTTCCCTCTTGGCTCGAACGGATCCGTGTACCGTAGCTCCGTAGATCGTAGAGAGACGGTGAGTTTTTCTCTCTTTTCCCTCTCTTCTCTCTTCCTCTTTCTATCGGCTGAGCAATGGCTGAACAAAGGGGGAAAAATCTGATTTTCCCCCTATTTATATTTTTAGAATACTTGGCCCACAACGCACCACGCGACCCTTTTAATTCCGGGTCCGTTTTCGTTCCGAAACGATTTAATTTCGCTCCCATTCAAGTTCAAAATATTTTTACTTTGACTTGACTTCATTTATTTTCAAAACTCATAATATTCTTGAAAAATTTTGTATTTGGGTCTCCCAGGGTCCGACCGCCTCATAAAACGCAAAAAATCTGACTATCTCAAAATTCGATAAAAATTGACATGGTAACTAGATTTCGTGAGACGAATTCAATGGTGAGGTCCGTTTCATCATCCGAGCTATAGAAAATTTCAGGCTCACAACCCGATTCATGATGGCAATTTACCGTTTTGCCCTTTATTCATAAAAGTTTAAATTTTCTCGAGTTTTTACATTCTTCTCCCCTTAAAAGAATTTTATCCCCGAAATTCATGCACATATGTACACATAACTACATGCACATGAAACAAGTAACTTTATACTTAAATTTATAAACATGTACCTTCTTCCTCGAACAAGAACGGATAACTTGTACGAATGGTGTCCTCACGTTCCCATGTCGTCTCCTCCACCCCTCGGTGCTGTCACAACACCTTTACTAGCCTCACAGTATTCTCTTGCAAAACTTACTCCCGGTTATCCATGATACGCACAGGTCCATCTTCGAAGGTCCCATCTGCATCAACCATCAACTCACCCCAATCCACCACATGTGTCGTATCTAGAGTAAACATCCGGAGCATAGAGACATGGAACACTACGTGAACACCCGATAAATTTAGCAATAATGCCAACCTGTAAGCTACTGTACCCACCCTCTCTAGTACCTCAAAGGGCCCGATAAACCATGGCGACATCTTCCCTTGCTTTCTGAATCTGACCACTCCTCTCTTAGGTGTCACTTTTAAGAAGACGTGATCTCCCACCTCAAATTCCAGAGGTCATCGTTGTCTGTCGGCGTAGCTCTTCTGCCGGCTTTGAGTTGTAAGAAGACGCTTCCTTATCAGGTCCACCTTCACTAAAGAGTCTCTAATCAAATCTGGACCCATAAAGAGTCTCTCTCCAACCTCCGTTTAACACACTGGGGAACGACAAGGCCTCCCATATAGTGCCTCATAGGGTGCCATTTGTATGCTTGCCTAGTAAGTATTGTTGTAGGCGAACTCCACCAAGGGTAAATGCTCTTCCAAGTTACCTTTTAGGTCTAGGACGCATGCCCACAACATGTACTCTAAAATCATGATGGTCCTCTCAGACTGATCATCCGTCTAGGGATGAAAGGTTGTACTCATCGTCAACTGCGTCCCCATGGATCGCTGGAGACTCTCCCAAAAGTTAGTCGTAAACCTGGGGTCCTGATCAAATACTTTAGATACAGGCACCCCATGTAGCCGAACTATCTCCCGTATATATAGCTTGTAGAATTCTTCCAATCTGAAGGACATCCATACCGCAAAAAAGTGTGCCAACTTGGTAAGTCAGGTCCACTATCACCCACACCACATCATGTCCCCGCGATGTCCGTGGCAAGTGAGTATCAAATTCCATCGTGACATGCTCCCACTTTCACTCCGCCACCTCCAAAGGCTGGAGTAACCCTGCTGGTCTCTAGTGTTCAGCCTTTACTTGTTGACACGTGAGACATCGGCTAACAAAATCTCTAACATTTTTCTTCATCCCGCTCCAATAATACTGGCGACGAAGATCATGAAACATCTTTGTGCCACCTAGATGAACTGTAAAACTGGAGCAAAGAAACTCCCTAAGGATCTCCTCTCTCAGACCCGCCAACTGATAAACCACAACCCTTCCTCGATACCGAAGACTACCATCTGAGTGAATGGTCCAGCCCTCGTCACCAGTACCTGTCTGTGCATGGTCCCGGATGGAGAACAACTCTGTGTACTGACTTTGGGACAAAATCACCTGGCATAGCCACCAAACTCCCCAAAGTACTCAAAGCCTGACCCATATAACGTTGCCCAAAATGTCCCACAGTCTCGAGCATAAGCCACTCCCGGGAAGCCACACTAGCCAAGACTCCCAGTGACTTTTGGCTGAGTGCATTCGCCGCCATATTTGCCTTTTGGGGATGGAAATACAAAGTGAAGTTGTAATCTTCCAAGTACTTCATCCACCTACGTTGCCTCAAGTTGAGGTCCTATTGTGTAAAGATGTATTTTAGAATTTTGTGGTCCGAAAACACCTCAAACTTCTCGTCATACAAATAGTGGCACCAAGCCTTCAAGACAAAGACAATGGCCACCAATTCTCTATCGTGTGTGGGATAGTTCTGCTTGTGGTTCTTTAACTGTTGAGAATCATAAGCCACCAGCCTCCTAGACTGTATCAAAATACAATCGAGTCCGTCTTTGGAGGCGTCACAGTACTATATATACATATGTCCTCTCTCCGGGACTATCAAAATAAGAGTTGAAGTCAACCTTCTCTTTAACTCAAGGAATGCCTTGTCACAAGAATCATTCCACTCAAACTTGACCTCCTTTCGGGTCAATCTTGTCATAGGTCCAGCCAGTCGAGAGAAGTCCTCGATGAACCTCCGATAGTACCCTGCCAACCCTAAGAAACTATGTATCACGAAGACTATCTTCGGTCTCTCCCAATTCATCACTGCCTCAACCTTTTCCAGGTCCATAGATACACCCAAAGTCGACACCATGTGTCCCAAGAATTTCACCGTTGTGAGCCAAAACTCACATTTGCTGAACTTGGCGTACAATTGATGGTCTTCAAGGTGTGGAGAACAATCCTCAAGTGACCCTCATGCTCCTCCTCAGTCTTGGAGTAGACCAGGATGTCGTCAACAAAACACCACGACGAACTGATCTAAGTAGGGTTGGAACACCCTATGTATGAGGTCCATGAATGCCACCGGGGCACTCGTCAACCCAAATGGCATCACCGTGAATTTAAAATGTCCATACCGCATTCTAAACGCTGTCTTAGGGATGTCCGCCTCCCTAATCCTCAATTGATGGTAGCCCGTGCGGAGATCTATTTTAGAGTAGACCCGTGCTCCCCTTAGCTGATCAAATAGATCGTCAATCCTCGGCAAAGGGTACCTATTTTTTATGGTAACTCTATTCAACTATCGATAATCTATACAGAGCCGAAGAGTCTTATCATTTTTCTTGGCAAACAACATCGGAGCGCCCCATGGCGAAGTGCTTGACCTAATAAAACCTTTGTCCAATAATTCTTGTAATTGGACCTTGAGTTCTTACAACTCAGCTGGTGTTATCCTATGAGGGGTTATAGAAATGGGAGAAGTACCGGGATGCAATTCAATGCTGAAGTCTACATCCCTTTGGGGAGGTAATCTCGGTAGTTCGTCCAGAAAAACATCCTCATATTCACCAACAACCCGAGGTAAGCCCAACTTCTGTCTCACCTCATTCTCCAAAGTAAGGCTCGCAAGTCAACCCATCAACTGCCTATGCCACTGAGATTCGTACACGGCTTGGGGAAAAATGTCGTGCTTTTCCCCTTTAAACTTGAAACAAACACCTTTGAGCGTATAGGTAGTGACCCTCTTCTGATCGCAATCAATGACGACCCGGTGTGTCGCCAACCAATCCATTCCAAGGATGACATCGAACTCCGACATGTCCATGACCCTACGGTCTACGGTGAGTAGGACCCTTGAGATCTCTAACTGACACCCCTGACATATCTGATCAACACACACCCTAGCTCCTAGGGGCGAATTTACATATAACGGCTCTTCCAAGGTATCAACCTCTAAGCCCAAATCTCTAACATATGATGCAAAAATGAATGAATGCGATGCGCCAGAGTCAAATAACACCCTAGCCCATAATTGAGAGAGTAAAAATGTATCCTGGATGACTGACTGATCCACTGGCTCAGTCCGAGATGTGATAACGTAGACACGCCCCTGGGTCCCCGAAGTTCTAGCTTGCACTCCCTGCCTTCTGTTTCGACCCATTCCTTTGCCCATCTGGCCTGATTGCAGAGTCCCCTCTCGAAAAGTGGTAGAGGCTGGATTAGTGCCCTGGAACTGGTATTGACTTCCCTGGCCCGTGATGGGGTAGAGAGGAATGTAGTGTGTCTGTGGTTGCCCCACTGAGGATTGGGACTGAGATATCCCATAACTCTGGGATCCCTGCCTCTAAGGACAATCCCGCTTCATGTGACCTGGTTGATGGCAATGAAAACAAGTCTTCTGGCCTGCCTGGTGGGTCGTCCTGAAGTTTTCCCCACTCTGGGAAGATCGACCTTAGCCTTGGCTTTGGCCTTGATAGTCGCGGCCCTGTCCATGTGGAGTAGAAGTCCTCTGCTTCTTCCCCGAACTAGAAGAAGATGACTGACCCTCCTTCTTCTTGTCCTTACCACCCGCTTCCCGGATGCTTCTTGCGTCTTCAACCTCTCTCTCAATAGCCATAGTTGTTTTGACCATTGTATCCCAGTCTTGCTGGCGGAGGCCCACAATCTTTCCTCGGATGGATAATTTCAAACCATCCTCAAACTTTCTTACTTTGGCCATGTCAGTGGCCACGTAATCATCGACAAAGCGGGCTTGTTCGGTGAACTTGGCCACGCACTTCATCACTGTCATTGTCCCTTGTTTCAATTCTAGGAATTCCAGCGCCTTTGCATGTCGAGCGGCCGTTGGGAAGTACTTGCCCATAAGGTCTCCAAGTTCTTGGAAGCCGTTTACCTTATCCCACCATACTCTAGCTTCTCCTTCTAGCTGGAATGCAGCTAGTGTTATCTTAGTGGCATCTGAGGTGATCTCCATAGCCCTTAAGATCTTATTTACTTGTCGGAACCAATGGTCGGCCACCATCAGATCTGCCCCTCCCTTAAAATTGGAGGTTTGTGTGTTTTAAAATGTTGAAGGTTACTCGTGTCTCCTTGATTTGCACTGCCGCTAGCTTGTGCAACCGTAGCCGCCATCATGCCCATAGTATCGTTAAATGCTTGTTGGTCAAAGGTCTGTGGTGGTTGATTATTGTTCCGCTCACCGCCTCGGCGTCCCCTTCCTATGCTTGCCATCTACATAAGTCAGATAGCAAACGAGTCTCACATTGTATTCCAAGATGGGAATCAACATTTTAAATTTTTTAGAATTTTCTCATTGTTTCACTAGTAAAGTGTATGTCTCCCGCTAGTATATTTTCACATTCTGAACCATCCCATTCATCCATTTTTCCGAACATAAGGTTTTGTTTTCTAATCCTAGTGTTCCTCTTTTCATATACACCGCACCATGCATATAACTCACATAACACATAGTACATAATCATGTAGAAAGTAAAGCACATAACATGAAATGCACATAGAATGCAATGGTCTAAACCAAATGCCCATCAAGCCCTAGGTAATTCGTGTACCTATGCTCTGATACCAAGCTGTAACACCCCAAAATCCGAGAGTTTCTTATCAACCATTGACAACTCGTCAACCTGCGAAAATACCCATGGATGTCGCTTAACCCGACACCACGTCAATAACTTTCTCCATAGTAGTAGTAATTGCCACAAATGAAATCCGTAGTTTTATATTCATCGAATTCAACTGGGGTCCAAGGTACCCCAATATTTATAGCAAGTTAAGTCTATTTGTATTATTAGAACCCCAGAACTCAAAGTCCAAAAGCATGGCAAGAAGACTTGAAGATTCTGAAAGTCTGGGAAACCATACCTGCATGCGTACCAGTACGTTGAGCTCTCGGGAGTTTAGCGTACCGATACGCGTATCGGTACGACGAACTCTCTAGACAACAGCGTACTGGTACGTGTACCGGTATGGCGAACTCTCTGAACAACAACGTACCGGTAGGACGAACTCTCTGGATAGCAGCATATCGGTACGCTCTGCCAATAACTGACTATTTCACCCATTTTCCATTTTCAATCCAATCAATAACTTGTCAATTTCATCCTAAACATATATAATGATGCTTTCTACATTATACAAGATTTCATACCAGTCCTATTACAATTGTTCAAATTCAATTTCAATATTTACATGCCAAAAATTATTTTAAATCAAAATTTTTACAATTTGCTCAAAATGAGCTAAATTCCATCTTCTTCATCCACGAGGCTCAAAGTGAGGGCCTTCCATCGGCATAGATCCTATACCTGAAATATTTTTTCATAAAGGGTGAGCCATGCTCAATAGAGTATTTCCTAGCTAGGGTACTACCCAGCCCAAATGCACATGAAATGCTCATATGCAACAAATTCACCATTCATACAATCCAAGCATAGATATTCTATTGATGTAGGGAATTTGTCATGCAATGCTATGGAATGAGATGAGACTCACTCTCACGACCCAACTCGAGCCTTCCCCGGCTCTTCGACACACGCAATTGCCAATGTGCATTTGCCCGTCATCCATGATGCCAAGCCCTTCCCAACTCTCCAACACATGCAATTTCTCATATGTATAATTTTATCATTTATGTTATACAACAAATGACATTACCATTCCAGGGTTTTGTAAAGGGTAGGAATTTATGGACTTACACCAACAGCACCCTATCGACACGGAATTTATGGACTTCTACCAACGGTCCCGCGTACACCGACACACTTTATGGACTAATACCAATGGAAGTGCGTATCAAAATCACCGGGCCTTGCACCCAAGGGATCTTCTAGCCCTTCTAGCTAACCCCGTCCCTCAACACCATGCAAACCTTGTGACTCAACCAAGTCATCGACCTAGCTTAATCAAGCCCACTTGTCATCCACCAACTGTGGTGTTGACTATTTCATGCACGCACACCCACTCAATTGCGATGGTTCCGTGTATATACAGTGTAATGTCTCATTGCAACTACAATATGATGTTCAATATGCTATGTGTGCCATATAAACTATTCCAAACCCAATTCCCATAATTGGTTACAAATTACATCAAGAGCATATAATTCTCATGTCTCACAATGTCCATAAACCAATATGCATGTATCAACATTTCATCTAAAACTCAAGTCCAAGCATGTTATCTCGTATTAAGCAATAACACCTCCAAATCAAGACATTATGTAAACCCATAACATGCCCACAATTCACATAATTCAAGAAATTATATTATGCAATTTCTACATACCCATTTTAAGATAGAATATATTTTACTTAATTTCAATACACATTTGACCAAAATCACTTCTATAGGCAAGTCATTTACATCTATATTAACCTACCCATTTCAATATAACATTGAAGGTTGTGAATAGACCTAAGTAGGATAATCCCCTACTTCTTGTAATGTGAAAAATGCCCTTGGAAAGCTCCTAGAATCAACCCAAGCTCACATCCAATCTTCCCCAAATTTTTGGTTTTTCCCACCTTCGGTGAAAGCTCTTGTTTTTGGTATATAGGCGTAGCCCTTGACGAGTAGAACGATTTTCTCTCTTGGCCCCAAATTGATCCAAGCACCGTAGCTCTATAGATCGTAGAGAGAAGGTGAGCTTTTCTCTCTGTTCCCTCTCATCTCTCTCACTCTTTCTATCGGCTGAGTAATTGCTGAACAATGGGGGAAAAATCTAATTTTTCCCCCTATTTATATTTTAAGAATACTTGGCCCACAACGCACCACACGACCCTTTTAATTCCGGGTCCGTTTTTAGTCCAATACAATTTAATTTTGCTCTAGTTCAAGTTCAAAATATTTTTACTTTGTCTTGACTTCGTTCATTTTCAAAACTCGTAATATTCCTAAAAAAATTGTATTTGGGTGTTGCGGGGTCCGACCACCTCGTAAAATGCAAAAAATCCGACTATCCCAGAATTCGATAAAAATTGACATGGTAACTAGATTTCGCGAGACAAATCCAACGGTGAGGTCCGTTTCATCATCCGAGCTCTAAAAAATTTTAGGTTCACAACCCTAACTATGGTGATAATTTACCGTTTTGCCCTTTATTCATAAAAGTTTAAATTTTCCCTGGTTTTTACAATACTCCTTTGTTCTTGATATAAAAACTCTAGTGTTTGATTTTGAACAATAATATTAATTTTTTTTTGGTGATCACTTGCCAATTTTATTGAATCGTTCTTTTGGAAAACAAAGCATTTGTGAAATTATGATGTTTCGAGTATATGTAGCTTCGCGAATTGGTTTGGTATATTGATTAACCCTAATTAATGCATTATTCAATTAAGTTAATAGGTCAATTATGTTAGTTAAACAAAGTTAAATGAGTCAAATTAAGATAAATTAGGGTTAGTGTGTGAATTAGGGATAATGCACTAATTGTTATTCTTTTCAGGGTTGCCAATTATCAAAGCTACAAACTACTGGGGTGCCAATTATCAAAACATCAAACTATAGGGGTGTTAATTTCAAAGCTAAAAATAAAGGGGGATCAAAGTGTAATTCAAACCCACCCTTTTTGCCTATTAACACACCCCTCAGGGCTTATAAATTTTGCATCTTTTGGAAGTGAAAAACCCTCCAAACATAATTAGATTTATTTTATTGTATTACTACTTTCTTTTAATTTGTTATTGCTTTCTTTTACTTTGTTATTGCTTTCTTTTACTGTATTATTGCTTTCAATTACTTGTACAGAGGAAGATAGATTATCTTTTGGTTGGGGAGGAAACCCTCCAAAAGTGACTAGCTCTCTTCTACTTTTCATATTTATTTCATTCACTTCCATTGCTTGAGCTTCCTTCTTCCCTTAGAAGAGTGAAACGCTTCCACTTTTCTAGAGCTTTCCCAAAGCCGTGAAGGGTGGAATGTGATTCATTAATTCTTCGTCGAAGATCGGCTCGTTGTTTATTGTGTTTTACGTTGTAACTCCTCTACCTGGAGGGATGAGCATCACTCACTTTTCTAGCTTTACCAAAGCCATAAAGAGTGAGTAGTTTCTCATTCACTCTTTAGTAAGAGGTGACGGACATGTATAAATCTTCCGGAAGTTATATTGGGGCATTTCATTTAGGCTTACTACTTTATCTTTCACTTTCTTATTGAATGATTGAATGCTTCTAGCAAAGCTTAAGTACTTTGTATAACCGTGAGTACTTTCTATGACACATATGACTCTTACATAGAAAGACTCATTGGTTCAAGACAAGTACCCCAACTAGATCTTCATGACTACCCTTCAATCTTTACCATTATTGTGCTTCATTTAAAGAATGGAAAACTTATGCAATGGTTGGATGCCATGTAGAAACATTTGCTTGTTTGTAGATGGGTTGAGTCTCGGCACAGACAATTTTTGTAAACTTCTACCATGACATCAGAACCATATTATTAATTCTCACAGTCCATCTTTATCTTCCGATTAACTTCATGTTGACACGGTGGTTAATTGCGTTTCCAAGCACAAGTATAATAAACCGGATGGTTGACTACATGTCTAGATCCTCGAACTAAAGTGTGATTTTTTTACATTTGAAATTATCATATATTTTGTCCAAAAAATCCTCTTGGAAAGAATCTTATATTCTATCAGGGAAAAATCCATCAAGATCATAACTTTAAATCTCAAGGGTTCCAGTCACTTTGGTCTCAGTCACTATTTACTAGCATTAGCTCCCCGTGGATTCGACTCCGGACTTAATCAGATTATCACTACCACTTGACCGCTTGCACTTGGGTGTACACATTTCGGATCAAGTCAAGTTTTTGGCACTGTTGCCGGGGAGCTATAAAAGGTGTTTTAAAGTAAAAGGTAAAAATACCTTTTTTTGTATATATTTTTAATTTGCTGTTATAAATTTTATTTTATGTCTAAGGACGATCCTTACGATCAAAATTAGCTAAAAGAATCTGTTGGGTCTGTGAATTAATCTAAACATCTTCACCTAGATTAGTAGTAGACTCATGTGAAAATAGTATGGCAAATAATAAGATACAAGGATAAGTCCCTGTGAGAGAGGGGGAAGTGTCGAACATTTGAGCTTTACGGGATTACTTACATCCCAGAAGAAATAGTGTCCCCTCTTATTTTATCTTTCTTGAAAATGCACCCCTCTTTATTGTAAAGTGGGGACAGTGCAACTACTACCTGTATTTCATGGACTAGATGCAAAAAACCATATCTGCATATAAAAGATTTTGAGGAGGTATGTGGAACATTTAAAGACAACACTAAGCTGGCCAAGATAAAAATTTTTTGTTTTTCTCTAAGGGGCAAAGCCTAAACAATGGCTAAATTCTTTAAAAGTTTTTTCCATACCTAATTGGCAGACATTATAAAATGAACTTTTTAGAAAGTTTTTTCCCTTACACCATATCAATACACTCAAAAGGAAAATCATGAATTTTTTGGTCAAAGAAGTGAAAATAATTTACCAAAGTTGGGAGAGATTCAAAGATCTGCTCCAATCCTGCCCACATCATGCTTTTGACGATTGAACTTTGGTAGAATTTTTCTATGACTCCTTGCCCACTAGACTATGTTAGTTTATCGAAATGATGGCTCCAGGAGAATTTATTGAAAAAAGTCCAGAGAAGGCATTCAATTATTATGACACCATATTTGATAGTTCTTAGATGTGGGACTCAGCCTCTTCTATCACTATTGAATCCAAACCATCTACTTCCCAAGGGGGTAAGTATGTCTTGTAAGATGATGATGACCTAAGAGCAAAAATGTCCACCCTATCTCGAATGCTTGAAGCTTTAGAGATGAAAAAAGTACATCAAGTTGATGTTGGCCATCCCATTGAACAAGTGTGTGGGATTTGTGCCTTGACAGGACACCCTACTGGGCAGTGTCCTACCATTCTGGAGTTCAAAGAGGTCTTATTGGAACAAACAAATGCAATTTTCAACTTCAACAAGCCCTACTCTAACCCATCCAGGGTGGCCGAATCTCCCGAACTTCAGTTAGAGGATCATAGAACCAACTCCCATGAATCCACAAAATTCACAACCACCACCTCAAGGATCTCTTTCATATCAACCATACCAACCACCACATAAAAGGAGCCTTGAGGATACACTGAACCAGTTCATGCAAACCCAAATGAACTACAACACCCATTCCATATAGGCTTTCACTGATTTTAAAGCATAGACCATCCAATCTTTCGAGGATATCAAAAGCCACATCAAAAAATTGACCCAATCCATGAGCACACACTAGAAGGGCAAGTTTTCTGTCCAACCAAAACTACCACAAGGCCAATTTCATGTGAGAAATCCTTCAATCATGGAAATCCTACAAGACCAAGCCCAAGTAATTACTACACTGAGAAGTGGAAAGGTGATTGACAAGACAATCAGAAACATGTTGATTCTAGGGCCAAGACCTGAGTCAACCCCAAACACTAAACCAATTGAGCCTGATCATGTGATGAAAAAAAAGCCAGAACCATCAAAGGAAAAAGAACCTTCATGCCATATTCTTGCTCCTTTCCCTCATAGACTCAAAATAGTCCAGAAGGTGAGCAACCAGCCAGAAATTTACGAGCTTTTTAAGCAAGTAAAGATCAACATCCCACTTCTAGATGCAATCACACAAGTTTTATTTTATGCCAAGTCTCTAAAAGACTTGTGCACAATCAAGAGAAGCCAAAATGTCCAAAAAAGAGCTTTCTTGATGGAACAAGTCAATGCCTTACTTCAACACAAAATCCCTCCAAAATATAAGGACCTAACCGTGTCATGTGTCATTGGAAACTTCAGAATAGAACAAGCTTTGCTTGATCTTAGGACAAGTGTCAATTTGATCTCATTCTCTGTTTACAAGTAGTTGAGTCTGGGTGAACTCAAACCCACTTGTGTTACACTCTAGTTGGCAGACAAATCTGTCAATATTCGTAGGGGCATTTTTGAAGACGTACTTGTCCAAGTGGACAACTTTGTCTTTCTTGTTGACTTCATTGTTCTAAACACTCAGCCAACAATACATTCAGAGAATCAAATTTCTGTTATTCTTGGTCGACCATTCCTATCAACCTCAAATGCATTAATCAATTGTAGGAATGGAGTCATAAAATTAACTTTTGGGAATATGACTCTTAAGATGAAAATTTTTAATATTGCCAAACACCTTGGAGAGGACAAGGAAGTAAGAGAAATAAATTTCATTGAGTCATTGGTTCACGAACATGTGAATGATACCTTTTGTGAAAATTCTGTTGAATCATATCTATTGGAACCTAGCACATCTAAGTCAACAAATGATGATCCAAATCTACAAAGTTGCCCTACTTATGTTGTTGAGACATGGGCACCCAAATTTGAGGAACTTTCATCGAGTTGTACAAAGCCACTCTCATCAAATATCAAGCCACCAAAGCCTGAGCTAAAGCTGCTCCCATATGACCTCAAATATGTATTCATGGGAGAGGACGAGTCATACCCAGTGGTAATTTCATCTAAGCTTATAGACTTGCAAGAGTCTAAACTGATTGAAGTTCTCAAACTCCACAAAAGCACCATTGGGTGGACCATCGCTAACTTGAAAGTTATAAGCCCATTAATCTGTAATCATGCTATATACCTTGAATAGGATTCCAAACCCTCTTGTCAAATGCAGCGATGACTGAACCCTCACATGAAGGAAGTCGTGAGAATTGAGGTGCTTAAGCTAATAGATGCAGGGATAATCTTTCCCATCTCAGATAACAAATGGGTGAGCCCAACCCAAGTTGTGCCCAAGAAATCTAGGGTCACAGTTGTCAAGAATGATGGCAATGAACTAGTACCAACTCGAGTTGTCATAGGATGGTGAATGTACATAGACTATCGAAAGATCAATTTTGGTGACTAGGAAAGACCATTTCCCTCTTCCCTTTCTTGATCTGGTCTTAGATAGAATTGTAGGTCATGCATTCTACTATTTTTCGGGAAAGGTATTCTGGGTACAATCAAATTGAGATAACACTAAATGACCAAGAGAAAACAAAGTTCACATGCCCATTTGGCACCTTTGCATTCAAAAGGATGTCTTTTGGACTTTGTAACGCTCCTACAATATTCCAAAGATGCATGCTAAGCTTGTTCAGTGACATGGTTCAAAAATTTTTGAAAGTGTTCATGGATGACTTCTTTGTATATGGTGACTCGTTTGACTTGTGTATGAAAAATCTGGAGAAAGTGTTGATAAGATGTAAGTAAGTCAATCTAGTGTTCAATTGAGAGAAATACCATTTCATGGTAACAAAAGACATTGTCTTGGGTCACATTGTGTTGTCTGAAGGCATGAAAGTTGACAAGGCAAAAATAGATTTAATTGGAAACTTACCTACTCCCAACGATATAAAGGATGTCCGATCATTCCTAGGACATGCAGGATTTTATAGGAGATTCATAATAGACTTTAGTACCATAGCTAAACTTATGTGTCATCTCCTGAGTCATGGCATAATTTTTGTGTGAAGGAAAGTATGCCAGAAAGCTTTTGACAAGCTTAAAGGTATGCTAGTTTCTGGCCCAATCATGTAATCCCCTGACTGAACTCTACCATTTGAATTAATTTGTGATTCTAGTGATTATATTGTAGGTGCTGTGTTGGGACAAAGAAAAGATAAGAAACCCTATGTAATTTAATATGAAAGAAAGACTTTGAATGATGCTCAAATGAATTACTCGACAACTGAAAAAGAATTATTTCCTGTAGTTTTTGCTTTGGAGAATTTTTGATCTTATCTTGTTGGTTCTTCTGTTATTGTATTCATTCACCATGCAGCGTTAAAATTTTTGCTTACAAAAAGGAATGCCAAACCAAGGCTCTTAAGATGGATACTCTTATTACAAGAGTTTGATTTGATCATTAATAACAAGAAAGGTGTTGAGAATGCGGTGGATAATCATTTTCAAGGTTAATATATGAATTGCATGAGGATGGATTGCAAATTAGTAGAATTTTCCTGATGAACAACTGTTCACAATTAAGGAGACACCATGATAAGCAGATATTGCTAACTTCCTTGCTACTGGTACACTTCCTCCTTCCTTTACAATGATGGATAATAGGGGCGTCACAATGAGGGTTACATGGTTTCCTATCATTCATAGTGGATTGGTTCTTCTCAGTGTTCCAAACACTATTTGTTTATGGAGGATCGAGGTTGAGAGTTAGTATAGCATAATCCTGTGAAGGATTCGTCCTTGCTGATGTGTTAGTATACGCCCTTCCTGAATTGACATGCCCTACAGGGTGTAATATTGAGAAGGTAGAGTTTTGTGGGCTAGGATATTCTCTTTGTTTAGATTCACTATAGTCAAGCTTGCATACACGAGATATTTTGTTGGTAATGGTTTAACGATTGAAAGTTGGTTCATATTTCTTATTTACTTCACTATGTTCCAAGTAAACTTGAAATCATTTAATGGCATTGTTTTACTTCTAAAGTTATAAGTGTTATTTTATAAGTAGAGACCAACTAATTTTATATTGCTTTCAAACCTTGTTTGGGTTTGGGAGGATGTTGCTATAAAGCCTTGTGCTCAACCCCTACTATTAACATTTTATAGATTTCTATCGAGAGGAAGAACTCCTTAGATTGGATGAGCAGGTGGGTTAGGAAGCCTAGATTAATGGGGAAAATATTTTGCTTATTCCATTGCGAGATATTATTGTAACACCTCGTATTTTCTTTAATATGTGCATATAAATATATATATCTATAGTAATGAGATTGGTAAAAAGGTGGATATGTGTAGTGATGTGTCTTTAAATCTTGGTACATTTGAAAAGTAAAGATTTAAAGGGTTAGTGGAAGTAACACTAAAATTTTTGTTTGAATATGTAAAAATATGAAACTTAAGGTCCTAGAACTTGTTCTAAATAGGTTTGGTGTAGAAATAGGTGTTGGATATGCATAAGATGGCTTTGGAAGGGTTTAAGATGGATTGGAAAAGAAAAATGGAGGAAATAGAAAAAATTGAGAAAAACCGTACCAGTACTGTGTACTGGTACTGAACCGTACCGATACTAAATGGTCCAGAGAGTTCGACGTACCGGTACAGCAGAAAGATTTCTGAAACTTAAATGTCGCGACCTTAGTCCGATTTTCACCCTATAAATACCTTATGTTGCCTTCTTTGGCCTTATTTCGGCCCCTCCAACCTTAGAAACCCTAAGAGAGGAAGAAAGGGATAAAGAAATACTTGATTTGAAGGGATTTACTCCTTGAAGTCCATCAAAATCTAACTTTTCAAGAACAAAAGGTAGGGGTTTTCTCTCATTCACTTGCATTGAGGCTAGGGTTTACTTATATGTACCCTTTCCACTATAAATCTTATATGCAAGGTATAGATCATTGATTCTTGATATTCTTATGATTATTACCATGCTTTAAACAACATTAATGGGGGGTAACCCTTTAATCCTTGTTCTTGGCTAAAAACACTAGATTTCAAGAGAGATGAACTTTTATCTAAAGTTTGTTTTATTCTTAATTTCAAAAGCTTAGTGTTTCACATGGAACCATAAAATGATGCTTTTGTGATCTCGTGTACTTTTCTTAGTTGGTTGTCGAATTGTTGCATGATTTATTTTGGGAATTTTGGATAAATGCTTGTAAATGGAGATGAATGTTAGAATTGTATGCTTGGTTATATTGTTTGGTGATGCACATGAGTGAGAGGTTCCTTGTAAGGATGCTCGCCCTTTCTCAAGAGGTTCCCGGCAAGGATGCTTGAGAAATAAGTCCGTTATAGTGGAAGGTTCCTTGTAAGGATACTCACCCATTCCTAATAGATTCCCGATAAGGATGCTTGGGAAGCAATGTAGTGATTAGTGAGAGGTTCCATGGAAGGATGCTCACCCATTCCCAAGAGGTTCCCTATAAGGATGCTTGGAAAATAATGTAATGATTAGTGAGAGGTTCCATGTAAGGATGCTCACCTATTCTCAGGAGGTTCCTGATAAGGATGCTTGAGAATTAAAGGTGACCAAAAAGGGGGGTGGAGGTTACCCCAAGTATGCCACCTACGAAAAGAATTGTTGGAAATTGTTTATGACATTAATCGTTATTATTTGTATGAGGTGCTCATTTATTCATTTAAGTAATGTTTTTAAATAAACTTGAGATCCTTTTTAAATGTCACCGCTTTCTTTCAAATCATGTATCTATGTTATGTTAAAAATGAGACCGACCGTTTTAAATGATTTTCTAAACCTTGTATGAGTTTGGAAGAATTTTCCTACAAAGCTTCGTGCTCACCCCCTACCGCTAACATTTTTCAGTTTACCCGCTAGAGGAGGACGTAAGGGTCGAGGAGCCCGCTACTTGGGAGACTCCAATTGATGGGAGTGTGGATCCCAAAGTAGACATATAAAGCGACCTCCTTTCTTTTTGAACTAGACTAGGACAGTCCTTTGGAACATTGTGTAGTCTAGTTTCTTTTGTTTATTCCACTGCG
Organism: Ilex asprella; assembly: GCA_023539305.1. Classification (NCBI taxonomy): domain Eukaryota; kingdom Viridiplantae; phylum Streptophyta; class Magnoliopsida; order Aquifoliales; family Aquifoliaceae; genus Ilex; species Ilex asprella. The sequence continues at coordinate 28,570,916 of CM042193.1, read as the reverse complement.
TTTCTTTAATTAATTTTTGAGATGTAATAGCCAGGACTTGGGCTTATTCTTTTGGATAATGTTGTTATTAGTGGATGATAAATGAAGTCTTGTTCCTTAAGGGATTTTATTAGTACTCTCAAAATATGAATGGTTTTAGAATGTAATGTCGTCAAAGGGGGTGTTTGGGGCGTTACAATTATTTTGGTTTTGGGAATGTAATTGGATGTTTTAATTCCATATTGTTGGGATTGAATTGGTTATTTAAACATTTTTAGCTAGTTTTTGGAATAATAGTACGTTAGTTTTGAATGTAAGTTTATGGATGTGAATATAGGTTTAGAATTTTGCTTTAGAGCTATCACAAATAATGAATAGATTTCTTCTCATTTATGGATATTATTAGTTCCTCTTATGGTTTGGATGTTGTATAGATAGTAATGCCTTGTAGGGTGGATTTTCGAGTATTACATGATGCATAGTTAAAAGTTACGTCTTGTTATGCCTTTTTTAGATTAATTATGCTTTAATTGTGTTTAAATGACAATATTTTAGGATAAAGAATGTGAAAGCGATTAAAGGCAATAACATCACTCTTTCAAGCAACACACGTGAAAAACCCGGGTAAATTTAAACTTTTCTGAAAAAAGGCAAAATGATAATTTGTCACTATAATGCATATTTAAAATACTCATGTTTCTAGAGTTCAGATGACACAATGGACTTTGCCGTTGGATTCGTATCGCGAAATCTAGTTACCTTGTCAAATTTCATCGAATTCCAAGATAGTCGAATTTTACTCGTATTTCGAGGCGATTGGGTGGCGAATGACCTCATATAGGTCCCCGAAAATAAAAAATATAAATTTCATTATAATTGGATGAAAGTTCAAATAAAATAAATTTGAACTTAAACTAGGATGAAATAAATCGTTTCGGGACGAAAACGGACCCGAACAAGTGGGGGACACGTGGCGCGACTCGGGCCAAATTTTAAAATTATAAATCGGGTAAAATATCTGATATTTCAACAGAAATATCTTTGAAAATTCTTCCAAAAATGTGTGAGGGAAGAGGGGGAAGAAAGAGGGAAATCTAAAACTTCTTTTGCTGATTCACGGAGTTCCGTCAGTCGGAATCCTTTAGACCAAGACTTAAAGTCGATGACTTCGACGAGGGCTACCCCTACGTAACAAAAAGAGCTAGTTTCACCGAAGATCCAAAGACGGGAGTTTGGATAAATCAAAGTTTTGGAACTTGGGAGGTATTCTTGAAGTTCTAGTCTTCATTTTATGCTCCAAGAGGTAGGGTTCCCTTATACTTTGGTTTATTTCCATCCTATGGTGTCCATAAGAAACGTGGGCTTTTTTGGGGTTGTTATATGGACTGGTTTATAGGATGTTATTGGGCTGTTATATAGACTATTTTGGGGCTGTTATATGAACTATTTTATGGGCTATTTTGGGGCTGTTATATGGACAATTTTATGGGCTGTTTTGGGGTTGTTATATGGACTATTTTAGGGCTGTTAAATGGACTATTTTATGGGCTGTTTTGGGGCTGTCATATAGGTTGTTATAAGGACTATTTTGTGGTTGTTTTATGGGATGTTATATGGGTTGTTTTGTGTCCGTTATGTGGGTTGTTATGTGTTATATTGTGCCTTGTGAAAGAGATGAATTATGACAAGTATATGCATTAGATATCAAGTGACATGATATATGTTGAGATATGTGGTTGAAATGGGTCCATATTACATTCATAGCATGTTGGACATAATTGTTGTTTGCAATAATTTATTACATTGCATATGCACGAAAATATCGCATATATTGGGTGTGAGTGCATTGTGATATCAAACACCACACTTGGTGATTGATAAGTGGACTCGGAAAGGTTGGGTTGAAGACCGCTTTGAGTAGCATGGTTGCATAAGAAAGAAACTTGTGTTGGGTATAGCAAAAAAGGCTAGATTCTCCTTTGGGTATAAGACCCAACTACTTGGTTCATACACTCTGACGATGCAAGTCCAAAAAGTGTAAAAAGGCGTACGGAGCCGGCGGGGTGATTCCAAAATCCGTTGCCTAACAAGATTTTATTTTATAAAAATACTCATTCAATGGGTAACATCCAATAATGATTTGGTTTTATAAATACACAAATTTTATTTTAAACAATCATTGGAGGTATTTTCATCAATTGACGGATTCATTACACATTTGTATTGCATCGTGTTGTGGGAGTCGGGTTGAAGTTTCATGAGTGAGTCTTATCTCAATTCATAGCATGACATGGAAGTTCCAATCATGATTGCAATTCTTAATTGAAAAGAATATTGCCTATAAATTGTTTTATGTGCACATTTTATATGCATCTAGGGTGGGGAGTAGCCTTTGTAGGAGATACTCTATTGAGCATTGCTCACCCTATACTGGAAAATATTTCAAGTGCGAGATATACACCATGGGATGATTAATACTCAAATATAGCATACTCTTATGCCCCATTTTAGACTAATTGTGATTTGGTGGAGTTTAAGTGATGATGTTTCAGGTCTTAAAGTGAACAAGGATTCAAAGGCAACAAAAAGTACCTTTGAAGGCAACCACAGCACATTAGGGAACAAATTGTAAAAGCTTGGAAAAAGGAAGCAACATTCGAACGTTAAATACCGTTCGAACGGTCATGGAAAACCAGGCCAGCTATTATATTCTGTGTTGCAGGCAAAGACCCAAGGCCCTGGAGACTTGAGGACTATGTTCGAATGGTCCTCAACGTTCGAACGTCCACTGGAGTAATGACAAGATCAGACTGACTGAAGACATGGCGTGTTGGAGACTTGCAGTCAGAAGGTTCAGGCACTTGAGTGCCACGTTCGAACGGCTACTACCGTTTGAACGCCCCTAGAATTATTGGAGAGGGCAGTCAAATTTTGCAAGGACCTGGACAGAGATATGCATAGAAGACTTGGGGGAAGATTTTCACAAAGGACCACGTGTCTTCTAACTTGAATGACAGACACTAAATTCATCTGACATTTGAACGGTGCAGAGCAAAGAGAGAAAGACTGTTCGAATGCCCTATACCATTCGAACGGTATTGACAGACTGCCTGCAGAGTGGTTGGCATTTCAGTTTGACTTTGGCGCCCAATTCTATTCTTTTACCCCTCTCCCTTCCTTCCCCTTGCCTATAAATACACTTGATTTTGTGGAGAGATGGAGAGTCTCATTGGTGAAATCATTTGAGGTATTCATCACTTGACATTCATCACATATATCTATTTCAATTCTTGTCTTAGTCTTTCTCTTTCCTAGAAGAAGTGGGGAGTATAGATTCCCACTCATTTTTTCTTTACATTAATGTTTACATTTACACTTGCTTAAGAGTTACAGTTTCTTTAATTAATTCAAGTCTTTACATTTATGTCTCCATTTACTCCAAGTCTTTATATTTATGCTCTTGTTTTAATTCAAGTCTTTACCTTTATGTCTCTATTTACTTCTAGTCTTTACTTTTTATGCTCTTACATACATTCTTTTATTTATGTCTTGCACTTTCATTATTTGAGCTCCCTTCTTGCTTAGAGGAATGAAACTCTTCCACCTTTCTAGAGCTTTACCAAAGCCGTGAAGGGTGGAATGTGATTCACTCATTCTTTGTTAAAGATTAGCTCCTTGTTAATTGTACTTTTACTTTGAGAAGTCCTATATTTAGAGGGATGAGCATCACTCACTTTTTTAGCTTTACCAAAGGTAGGAAGAGTGAGTAGTTTCTGATTTACTCTTAGTAAGAGGTGAAGGAAATGTATCAATGATCCGGAAGTTATATGATTTTTTGTTCTAATGCTTAACATTTATATCCCCTTGCTTATTGGATGATTTATTGCATCTAGCAAAGCTAAGGTACTTTGTATAATCGAAAATCTTTCTATGACACGGATGACTCTTGCATGGAAAGATTCCTCGTTTCAAGGCAAGTACCCCAGCTAGATCTTCATGACTATCCTTTAATCATCTCCATTATGGAGCCTATTTAAAAGAAGGGTATATTAAAGCCGTGGTTGGATGTCACATAGAAACATTTGCTTGTTTGTGGATGCGATAACTCTCGGTACAAACAATTCTTGTAAATTTCTATAAAACATAGGAACCATGATTTTAATTCTCACAATCCATCTCTATCTTCCGATTAACTTGCTGTTGACACGGGAGTTAATTTAGCTATCAAGCATAAATATAATGCATCAGATAATTGATCACATGTCCCAATCCTCGAACTAAAGAGTGACTTTCCTGCCATTCGAATTAATCTTATATTTTTTCTGGAAAACTTCTTGGAAAGAATTCAATATCCTGTTCAAGAAATCACCCACCATCCACAACTTAAAAATCTCAAAGGATATAATCAATTGGTCTTTATTAACGTCTACTTTGAAACACCAAAACTACTAGTTCTCGTGGATTCAACTCCGGACTCAAACTGGATTATTACTACAACTTGACCGCCTGCACTTGGGTGTACACATTTTGGATCAAGTTAGTGGATGACTCACCTTTAGATCCTCAATGGTGAAGAAAGTTGACTTGTGGCTTTTATAACTCATTTTGTAACACTTTTGGAGAAAATTTAGTCTTGACATGTAATTTTATAAAAGGGACTGTAACCGAACTTATGTGGACTATGAATTGATGTATGCTAGATCTCGGATGGGTCATGTAACTAACTGTTGTTATGGAATTGTGGATAAATAGACTTGGTGTGGTCCTTGTTTACTTACAAATGGACCCGATGTGGTCTATGTTGAATATTAGACCTCGGATGGGTCTTGTAATTGTATGATGCACAGGTTCAATTTTTGGGTAGAGCTCCCCGTACAAAGGAGACTCTACCCGAATTTTGTTAAATTAAGGATCCTGATAAATGGTACAGAACGTTGTGATATTGAGTTACACGATATCCACAGGTATTTCAAGGGTTGATGGGTGATCAACGAACCCCTGGATTTTGGGGTGTCACAACACGTGTTTTAAAAGAGAACTCAAGAAGGTGGAAACAAGTTGCATGATAAAGTGAACTTTGCTTCCACGTTCAAACGCCACATTGAATTCATTCAAGATCTCAAGGAGGCTTCTAGGGAGATGACACGAGGCTAGTTACTATGGATGACAAGGCTACATTGGCAGTCACATTCAAACTCCAACAGCGTTTGAATGCACTTCAAAAAAGAAATGCTTTGATGTTCGAACACCTATTACCTTTTCAACGTATAAGCCTAACAGAATGTAGGCAGATTAGATTTCCACCTGGGTTTTTTGGCATAGGCTTGGACTTTAAGCACCTAGGTCTATCCATTACCTCCCTCCCTTGTCTATAAATACCATCCGTTGGAACTTGCTGAAATATATCTTTGAAAGTGGAAAAACCCTCCAAAAGTAACTAGTTTTCTTCTATTTTCATCATTAGTTTAATTAGCTTCCATTGTAAAGCTTCTTTCTTCAGTTGTAGGATTGAACCTCTCTCACCTATCTAGCTCTCTCATAGCTTTGAAGGGTGGGTAGTTTTTTACTCATTCATTGTCAGAGATAAGCATATGTTTTTTGGGTAAACGTTAACTTGTAATTATAACTTCCTCTATTTGGAGGGATGAGATTCACTCACTTTTCTAGCTTTCTTAAAGCTATGAAGAGTGAGTAGTTTCTTATTCACTCTTTAGTGAGAGGTGATGAACATGTATATTATTGTTCAGAACTTATATTTTTACATTTCATTTATGCTTAATCATTTATCTTTTCATGCTTATTGAATGATTCAATGCATCTAGCAAAGTTAAAAGTACATTGTACAATCATGAATCTCTTATAGACAAGTTAATTCTAGACATAGGAGAATTCAATGGTTCTTTGCAAATACTCAAGCTAGGTCTTCATGAAAACTTTTTAAAATTTATTGTAATTATGCTCGAACTAAGGATGGAATAACTTAACAGTCGTTGGATGATTTGTATGTTTGATTGCTTGTCTGTAGATGGGTTAAGTCCCGACACAAATAATTATTGCAAATCTCTACAAAGACATTGGAGTCATGCTCTTGGTTTACACATTTCATCTTTATCCTCTAATTAAGTTACTATTAATTTAGGGGTTAATTGAGTTGTTTACAAAGCACAAATATAACAACTGGATGAATAAATACATGTCCAGATCCTCGAGCTAAAGGGTGTCTTTCATTTAAGAGAATCATATATTTTGTATAGAAATTTCTATAATCATCATAAATTCAAATACCAAGGGGTCCTGTTAATTTGGTCTCTATTACTTCTAACTTCAAAATACCAACATTAGTTCCCTGTGGATTCGACTCTGAACTTAATCGGATTGTAACTACAACTTGACCACCTGCACTTGATTGTACACATTTCAAATCAAGCCAAGTTTTTGGTATTGTTGTTGGGGAATCTAACAGTGTTTTAAAGTAAAAAGTGAAAAGACATTTATTTGTTGTATATATTTTTGATTTACTATATATAATTCTTATTTTATGTATGAGGACGATCCTCGCTTTCAAAATTTGCAAGAAGAATCTGTTGGGTCCGTAAATCAATTTGAACCTTCCTCACCTCGATCAGTAGTAGACTCCCTTGATAATAGCATGGGCAATAATTAGAGAGAATGGGAAATTCCTAATATTCGAACTCTAAGGAATTATTTGCATCCCACACAAAACAGTGTCCCCCTCTTATTTTTTATTTCCTACAAATGCGTCCAACTTCAATGTCAAGTTAGGGACAGTGCAATTACTACGTTAATTTCATAGACTCTAATTAGAAAACCCATATTTAAATATTAAAGAATTTAAGGAAGTATGTGGGACATTCCAATATAATTTTGAATTGGCCAAGTTGAAACTTTTTCCTTTATCTTTCAAGGACAAAGCTAAATAATGACTAAATTCTTTGAAAATATGACACTCCAAAAATCGAGGGTCCTTTGTCAACCCGTTGATACCCATCAAGGCGTGGAATACCCATGGATACCGTATAACTAGATATCATGTCATTATGCCCCATTTACTAGGATCCATAATTTAACAAAATTCGGACAGAGTCTCCTTTGTACGGGGAGCTTTACCCAAAACACAACATGTGCAATCATAGAATCACATGACCCATCCAAAGTCCAATATACAACATTTAATCACATGACCCATCCGAGGTCTAATATACATCAAACATAGTTAATACAAGTTCAAATTATAATTTTTTTACATACATTACATGCCCAAAAACTAATTTTGCAAAGCTTTTACAAAAATGAATTAAAAGCCACAAGTCGGATTTTCTTCATTTTTTGAGGTCCCAAATGCGATTTGTCCACCAGTGTATAGCCCACGCCTAAAATGTTTTCCCATAAAGTGTGACCCATGCTCAATAGGGTATCTCCTAAATAGGTCACTCCCCAACCAAAGTGCATATAAAATGTCCCCATGCAACATTCAATAAGCAACAAACATTACAATCAAGAATATGAAATTTAATCTTGGAAATCACCATGTCATGCCATGAAATGAGATGAGACTCATGCACTTCAACTCGAGCCCTCCTCAGCTCCCACAACACAATGCAATGCCAAAGTGTATAAATCTGCCATTGATGAAATACATCCAATGATATTTTTAAAATAAACCACGTGTCTTTGTTATAAAACAAAATCATGTGTCTTTGTTGGACGTTACACATTGAATGATTCTTTTATAAAACAAAATCATATGTCTTTGTTGGATAGCGTAGTTTTGGTGTCGCACCACTGGTTCCGCTCATCATTATACTTTTTTGTGTATGAACCAAGTTATCGAGTCTTGCTTGTTATACTTGACACACCACTGGTTCCGCACATCGTTATACTTTTTTGGAAATTCACCACAGTTATCGAGTCTTGCTTGTTATACTCGACACAAGTTTTTCATGCAAACTATGCGACTCCATTGAATCTTCGATCCAACTTTTTTTTAGCCCAAGTATCATCAACCAAGAATGGTGTTTGATCAAACCATGCACACACACCCACCAAATGCGATGTCTTCATGCATATGCAATGTAATGAACCATTGCAATATCAATATGATGTCCCATATGTAATGAATGTCATATGAGCTAATTTATCCACATCCAACATTTTCATGGCAAATTATATCCAAAGCATATAACTTCCATAAAGTCATCACAATGTTAATGTATCATAAGCAAATACAAACATTTACTTTTAACAACAATTTTCCCCAAGCATGTCATACATAATCAATGCAATCACACACTTAATTTTCACATAAGCTTTTAGTCAAACACCTTCAAGGCACCAAATCATGTTATCACATAAAAATACCCATAATCATCACATAAATAAAAAAATCACAGTTAGTGATTTCCACACACCCAATTATCAAAATTCTAAGAAATCACAAACTATCAATTCCTATGTATTCAAGTCAAGATAGAATTTATTCTACCCATTTCCAATACCCATTTCACATTTCAAATGCAATAGGAATTTGTTAAATCAAATCTAACAACCTACCTATTTCATACAATCATCTTAGGTTGGAAAATAAACCTAAGTAGGATGAAAACCCTACTTCTTGCAACGTAAAAGAACATTGGTAAGCTCCAAGAATACACCCAAAGCCTAAACTTTGATTTCTCCAAAATTTCATCTTGAAAATTTTGGTGAGATTCAATTTTTTTTGGTACGTAAGTGTAGCCCTCGTCGAGGAGACCGACTTTAATTCTTGTCTCGAGTTGATTCGAGCGACGGAGAGACGTAGATCGTAGAGAGAAGTCTTGAATCTCTCTTTTTTATTTCTTTCTCCCTCTTCCTGTCTTCCAACGTTAACACACTAGAATCAATAGAGATTTTGCAAAAAAAATCAGATTTTTGTTCCTATTTATACCCTTTAACGCTTGGTCCACGTCGCGCCACATGCCCCCTTTCCCGGGTCCATTTTTTGTCCTGAAACGATTAAATTTTGCTCCGGTTCAAGTTTAAATATTTGTATTTAAATTTGATTTAAATTATTTTTCAACTTTCAAAATTGTATTAAAAATTTGTTTTTTGGGTCACTCGAGACCCGATCATCTCGTAAAACGTGAAAAAATTGACTCTTTCGAAATTTGATGAAATTTATCTGGGTAACTAGATTTCGCGAGAAAAATCCAATGGTGAGGTCCGTTTCATCATCTGAGCTCTAGAAAAATAAGGGTTCTCAACCCGCACCGTTGTGGTAATTTACCGTTTTACTCTTTCTCCCAAAAAGTTAAAATTTACTCGAGTTTTACAAAAAACCCATTCAATACCAAATTGTCAGGCATTACAAAATGAGTTTTTCCCTTTAAACTTTACCAATGCACTTAAAAGGCAAATCATGAACTTTTTCAGTTAAAGAGGGGGAGACATTCACTAATGTTAGGAGAGATTCAAGGATCTTCTTCAAGCCTGCCCACACCATGCTTTTAAGATTTTGACTTTGGTAGGGTTTTTCTATACTTCTATGCCCACTCTGAGAATTGGTAAAGTTATTGATAAAACCATCAAACCATCGCCACTCAATGAGACAACACCTATGCTGCAAATTGCACATGACTTTCCAGGTGAGACTCAGTCTACAGAAGATAAAGAGTCACGACCATTATGTCCCATTACTGCTCCTTTTCCTCAAAGACTTAAGAAAACATAGAAGTTGAACAACCATGCATAAATTTACGAGCTTTTAAAGCAAGTAAAAATTAATATACCACTTTTAGATGTCATCAAGCAAGTTCCTTCTTATGTCAAGTTCCTAAAAGACTTGTACATAATCAAACAAATTCAAAATATATAGAAAAGGGCGTTCTTAACTGAACAAGTCAGTGCCATAATCTAACACAAAACTCCTCCAAAATACAAGGATCGGAGGTGTCCCACTGTGTCATTTGTCTTTGAGAATTTCAAGATAGAACAAATATTGCTTGACCTTGGAGCCATTGTCAACATACTCCCTTTATTAGTCTACCAACAATTAGGTTTGGGTGAACTCAAACCCACATGTATCACACTATAGTTGGCAGATAGGTCTATCAAATTTCTGAGGGGTATTGTTGAGAATGTCTTTGTTCAAGTGGACAACTTCTTTTTTTCCCGTCGACTTCATTGTCTTGGATACTTAGCCAGCAATATATTTGGAGAATCAAATTCTCATTATCCTTGGTCGACCTTTCCTAGCAACTTCAAATGCATTAATCAATTGCAGGAATAGTGTAATGGAATTAACTTTCAAGAATATGACTCTTAAGCTTAAGATTTTCAACATTGCCAAGCACTAAGGTGAGGAAAAAGAATTGAGAGGAGTGAATCTCATTGAGTCTTTGACACATGAACATTTGAACAGAGCATTTTGTGAAAACTTCCAAAAATATTGTTTAGTAGAGTCTATCACATCGGGGTTGGAAGATGATTGTTAGAGTCTAAAGAGTTGTCCAGCTCATGCTGCTGGAACATAGGTACCGAAATTAGAAGAATTGACCTCAAGTGGAAAAAAGCTACTTTCATCCAGTATCAAGCACCTAAAGCCTAAATTAAAACCCCTCCCATTTGACTTAAATTATGCATTTTTAGGGGAGTATGAGTCTTATCCAGTGGTCATTTCATCCAAGCTTGCAAATTTAAAAGATTCTAAGCTAATAGAAGTCCTTAGACATCATAAGAGAACCATTGGGTGGACCATTTCTAATTTAAAAGGTATAAGTCCATTAATTTGTAATCATGCTATATATCTCGAGGAGGATGCAAAATCCTCTTGTCAAATACAACGACAGTTGAACCCCCATCTAGAGGAGGTTGTACGGACTGATGAGCTCAAACTATTAGATGTAGGAATCTTCTTTCCCATCTATAATTAAATGGGTCAGCCCAACGCAAGTCATGCCCAAGAATTCTGGGGTCACAACAGTTCAAAATGATGCCAATGAGTTAGTACCAACTTGAGTTATCAAAGGATGGTGAATGTGTAAAGACTACGGGAAACTCAATTCGATGACCAGGAAGGACCACTTTCCTTTTCACTTTCTTGATCAAGTCTTAGAAAAAATTGCAGTTCATGCATTCTATTGTTTCCTAGATGGGTATTCTGGGTACAATCAAATAGAAATAACATTTGATGACTAAGAGAAAACAACATTCACGTGCCCATTCAGTATTTTTGCATTTAAAAGGATGTCATTTGGACTTTGTAACGCTCCTGGAACATTTCAAAGATGCATGTTGAGTTTGTTTAATGACATAGTTGAGAGATTTTTGGAAGTATTCATGGAGATTCATTTGAATTAGGTTTAACTAACCTAAAAAAAGTTTTTGATAAGATGTAAAGAGACCATTTTGGTGCTTAATTGGGAGAAAATGTCATTTCCTTGTAATACAAGGCATTGGTTTGGGCCAAATTATGTCATCAGAAGGCATAAAAGTTGACAAAGCAAAAATAGATCTGATTGGCAAATTGCTTGCTCCTAAAACTATTAAAGATGTTCGATCATTTCTAGGACATGCAGGGTATAACTTTTGACCATATCAAAACCCATGTGTCATCTTCTAATTCAGGAAGTAACTTTCATATGGAATGAGGCATGTCAACAAGCTTTTTATAAGATTAAAGGTATGTTAATCTCCGCTCCAATAATGCAATCTCCTAACTGGACGTTGTCCTCTGAATTAATGTGTGATGCAAGTGACTATGTTTTGGGACCAATATTGGGTCCAATGAAGGAGAAAAAACCTTAAGTAATCTATTATGCAAGCAAGACTCTGAATAATGTTCAAATGAATTATTTGACAACGGAAAAAGAATTGCTTATCATCATTTTTGCTCTAGAAAAAAATTGTTCTTATCTAGTTGGTTCATTTTTTATTGTATTTATTGAGCATGCAGCATTGGCTCACAAAAAAAAGGATGCAAGCCATGAATGTTGAGATGAATATTCTAATAGCAAGAATTTGACCTAATCATTAAGGACCAAAAAGGGGTTGAAAATATAGTGGCAGATCATCTATCAAGGCAGACATTTGAATTTCATGAGGACAAGTTACCAATCAAAGTAAATTTTCCTAATGGGCAACTCTTCACAATCTTGGAATTACCATGGTATACTGATATTGCTAACTTCCTAGCCACTGGTACGTTCTCCCTTCTTTTACCATGATGGATAAAAAGAAATTTTCAAGAGAAGTGTGTAATTTATTTTGGGAGGATCCATACGTGTTTAAATATTATAAGGAAAAAATCATAAGATGTTGTGTACTCAATCAAGAGATCAGATAGGTAATTGTTATTATTTTTGGTCATTCTAAAGCATGTGGTGGCCATTTTTTTGTCAAATAGAAAAATCACTGCAAAAATCTTGCTATGTGGATTTTATTGGCCCACACTTTTTAAGGATGTTCTTGTTTTTTGTCTAACATGTGATAGATGTCAAAGGCTGGGGAGTATTTCTGAAAGAAGCATGATGCCCTTGAACCCCATACTAGTAACTGAATTTTTTTATTGTACGGGCATCAATTTTATAGGACCATTTCCCCCTTCCTTTGGCTATCTAAATATCTTGGTGGCCATCGATTATGTGTCCAACTGGGTTGAAGCAATTGCATGTCAAAATAATGATCACCGAACAGTGATTAAATTATTAAAAGAAAATATCTTCTCACAGTTTGGAATTTCTAAATCCATCATTAGTGATGGGGCGCTCATTTTTGCTAATGTCCTTTTGAAAATTTTATGAAAAAAATATTTGATTTCTCATAAGGTTGCAACCCCTTATCATCCACAAACTAGTGAGCAAGCTGAATTGGCTAATCGAGAGATTAAAATGGTTTTAGAAAAAATGGTAAACCCATACTGCAAATATTGGTCATTACGACTAACTAATGTGCTCTGGTCATATCGCACTACCTTTAAAACAATTTTGGGTATGTCTTCTTATCAATTATTTTATGAAAAGTCTTGTCACCTACCTATTGAATTGGAACACATAGCATACTAGGCTATTAAAACCATGAACTTTGACTTGGACAAGACAGTAATATCAAGGAAACTTTAGATCAATGAGTTGGAAAATTTAATAAATGAGGCTTATGACAATGCTAAAATTGCATAGGAAATGATGGAAATTTTTCATGACAAAAAAATAGTTAGAATTTTTTTGGTTCCTCCTAAAAAATTCTCCTATTCAATTCAAGGCTTCGCCTATTTCCTGGTAAGTTGAGGTCAAGATGGATTGGACCTTACATTGTAAGGTGAGTGTTTGGAGATGGATTAGTGGAGGTAGAGAATCCTTCAAATGGTAATGTTTTTACTGTTACTGGTCAACATCTAAAACCATTTCATGAAGGGTTTGTTAAGGATGTGGAATCTAATATTCTTATGGATCCAGAATATCTTGAATAAATTTTTTGGGGGTTCAGACACAGAGAAGGGCCGAGTTATGAGAATTTCCATCCTAAGAATTTGACCCTACCCGAGCAATGTCTTTGTAAAAGCATCGAAACCCTAAATCCACATCACTTTTCACACTTCGCTCTGCGCTCTCTTCATCTCCCCCGTTACCATTAAAGCTCATCCTTTGAAAACTCCATGACTTCACACTTAACATATATCATCCTTGGTTTTATATTTTGTATTTCAATTCTTTATTTACTCATGGGTTTCGTTCTTATTTATGGATTTGTGCGTTGGGGTTCCAATGTTGAACAAAACCTTAATTTTTGTAGAGCTAAGTAAATGTAATAAAATTGTGTATTTTTTTGTAGGATTTTTGCATATGTTTAGATCTCTCTCTTTTAACTCTAAATACACTTTGTGCATATTGGTAAATTCGAAACCTTGAGGACAATGGTGAGTTTCGGTTGGGCATGTGAAATATTGATTATTTGTATAGTCTTGTAGTCTTGATCGTATTTGGTCTTGATCGTATTTTAACAGTCTTGATCATATTTTGTACCACCATTAATTTACATTAAAAAAATGATCATGTCTTTAAAGGTAGCTTCAATTGTCTTTGTGACTGACAGATGTTAAAGAACCAGATAGGATGTCTTAAGCCTAATAAACATTGATGTTAATATTTTTTTAGTTTAGTTTAGGTGTTTTACGCACTTTTTAATCTAATATACATTCTGTAATAATAAAAAAAACAAGACTAGTAAGAAAAATTGAAATCCGAGAAGAGTAAGTGAAACTATTATGTGGAAGAATCACTTATGCCAAACGACTTAGTCCGTGTAATCAATGTGACAGGTCTCTTTCTTATGAGGGAATATAATCAATGTTTTGAACTAATTTCTGGTTGCGCACTCGATTGTTTAGACTGGATAGGGTATGGTCAGAGTGCTTGATGGTGTTCCCTGACCTCCTAACATGAACCCGAATTGTATGTATATGGCTTATACGAGTTGGTGAGTGTTACTCTCCCTCAGGTTCAAATTAAAGAAATTGGGAAAACCGTGTGTGGATGAACAAAAACGTGTGAGTGTGTGCAAAAGTGCACTTCAAGCGTAGAGAGACTTACAATGTCGTGTTTTACTTGGAATAGGTATTCGAAGGTCGTCTCCTCAGGGAAGAAAAAGTCAAATACTTTTGATGGGTGGTTTGTAAAGAAATGAAAATTGGAAACTCTTGTGAATTTTTTTTTGGTGAGTTGTGTTTTGAGAAGTACGCAAGATTGAAAGGTTGGCTAATCCATCGAGGTAATTCCAATGCAAATGCAAAATTGACTCAATTCATTCAACCAATGGTGTCTCAGTGTTTAATTGATTCATAGGAAGTGAGGGACTAATGTGATTTTGATGGACCAAAGCATACCCTATGACAAGTCTACTATGTATCAAGAGTCCACAACCACGTCCGCACTCAACCTAGTCAAACCAAACACTTTACACTGCAAGGAAGAATGAAAGAGAGTAGATTCACATACCCAAGAGGCAATTTTCCTTTGATTAGCCAACTAAAAGTCTAGCTACTTATATTAAAGGCAAGAACAACCATAATGTAAAGAAACATGATAGTGAAATGAAACATGAAACTTTTATTGATGCAAGAGAAGGTTTAAACTATAAGAATAAAGTCATTCATACCTAAAATACAAAGCTTGAAGATCAAATACCCAATTGTAGAAATGGAAATACAAGAACACTTAGCTAAGCTTGATTACAACTTGAATAAAAGAGTTTAGAGTGAAATAGGAAAGCATTATAAGTAAAATAAAGCTTACTACAATGAAAATGGTGAAGGAAATGTAAAAACCTAACTTTCTCTCTCTAAAATGTCATCTTTAACCTTGGAGTTTCTCTCTCTAAAAGCATGTAAAATCTGAATAATGGTGTAAGACTCCCAATTTTCAGCCATCCTCTCTCCCTTTGAATGTGTGAATTGAATTGGAAATATTGGAGAGAGGTTGGACACTTGAACAAGCAAAATAATCCAAGCATGCTCCTCCCATGTTTTTACAACCACCCCTCATCTCTCTTTGTCTTTTCCCCTCACTCTTACTTCAAATCTGACTTTAGGGTTTAGGAGAGAGCATCATGGGGTGTCAAAAATGTCAGGGTATCGTTTGGAGGACAAGAGGTGGGCTCCTAGAGTAGGTGGAGTTGTGTGAACATGTCTGGCAGTTCTGAGCAAAAGCTATCGGTAGAACGTAGAAAACCTACCAGAAGGTTTTTTGCAGTAAGATTTTCTACCAGTAGGTTTTTAAATGGCAAAGGTAGAAGATTTCCAATAGCATTTTCTACCAGTAGGTTTTGAATGACTTCTACAGGTAGGTCTTAGTTGCCTTCTACCAGTATGTTTTGTCCTGCTTTGGAATTTCCTTGGTTCCTTGTGGTCCCAAGCCATCCGTTAATTGATTAGCACAAAAAGATAACGTATTTTGTGTGCTAACATACCTCTTATGATTGTTCTTGTGTCATGAAATTGGAAAGAATTGAGTCAAATTTCGTTTTGATGGAATTTATGTGAATGCAGGTAAATTGAGGTAAATGGGATGAGATAAACCCCTATGGTTGTAGTTGAGGTCAAAGGAAGGAAAGGGGTAGCTTAGAGGAAGGTTTGGAAGGAGAAGAAACAAAAATTTCTCACTGTCTGAAAACCTTCCGGAAGGTTTCTGTCGACCTTCTGGAAGGTTTTGCCTTAGGTTTCAGTTTACTACCAAAAACCTTCCGGAAGGTCTTGTCCACTGGAAAGAACCTTCCCGAAGGTTTTGCTTGATGACTCCTTTCATTTAACTGTTCCTGCACAAACCTTTCAGAAGGTTTTGGTCGACCTTTCGAAAGGTTTTTGCTAAATTGCCCAGACAACCTGTAACTCAACTCTGCAGCTTGGGGGTCCCACTTACACTTCCTCATCATGTCTCCTGACAACTCTTACACGTTTGGGATCCTCCCTCACCTCCACTTGGGAGTTGATATGTCTTGGTGATTATTGAGGAGAGAGAGGAAGGAATGCTGCAAAAAGAAGAAGCTGGCTCTGCTCCACCCTGTCCAGCCCACCTTGTTTTATGCTCCTATGTTGGAAATCACATCAAGGAGGTACATGGGAATTCCATGCACATTTTCGAGGGAAATGGAGGGAAGTTCAGCATTAGTAGAGGAGAGAGAGAGATAGAGAAGAAGTTCCTGGGTAGAAGACAATGAATAGTGTTGTTAGATAGATAATTTGATTTTGCTGCATTTTTTTCATCACATTGCCGTGTGATTTCTTGTAAGGATCTTTAGAACTTCATCGAATGTTATTTTCCTTCATGTTTCTTGTTGGTTTAATGCTCATTTAAAGATTCACCAATAATGCTCCAAGTCTTTCATTTTTCTTAGCTGTAAAATGGGTTTGAAATGTTTTCACTTTTAGCATTTAATTTCTTGCATTTAGCTACTCTAAATCTTCATAGTTTCCCATGCACTCTCATTACATTGTTGGTTTCATTTCAAGCATGAGTAGTTAAATCATTAAGTTGGTAAATCCAAGGGAAACCTCCAATTGGGTATACCATTCCAACTCTTTCTCCTCCCTCTCTTATGAGTTCAATGGTTCGGTTTGATCGGGTTGAGAGTGGATAAGTTGATGAGTCTTTGATATTCCGTAGACTTAGTCACGGATTATGCTTAGATCCTCACCAATTTTATCCCTAGCTTACCTTGAATCAATTGTTCATTCATGCTCTATAGGAGGAGGGTTTGGAGTAGTGATGGTATTCCCATTGGAGTGACCTCTCAGGTTTGCCAACATTTGTTGTCTCATTACATTCTCACTAGTACACACTTCACCAAACAACTTTCTACCAAAAGATTTTACACTTTCATTTTCACCAAATCATTTTCACATTGGTTTACTTCCTTCCCGGTGGAATCGACCTTGGAACACCACCAAGTAAAACACGACCCACAAAAGTCTCCTTGCGATTGGGGAGCATTTTTGTGCACATACATCTCATATTTATATCATCCCATTTCCCTTCCTCCTTGCCCTTTCTTTTGACACTATCCCAAGGGAGAGAAATCCTTCCCCTCATCCATACATTGCATAGTCTAAGGGATAGTAATTTGGAGTTAACGGAGGCAAGGTTTACCAACAATCATTTTTGGCGCTTTTGCAGGGAAAGGCAAGTGTCAAACTAAGAAGGTGATTTTCGAACTACGAAGGTAAGTCCCATAATCTTCATCATGGGCTGAGGTACGTGGTTCGTGTACATATCTTTGTTTGTGTATAATTTTAAAAGTTTTTTTTAGATCCTTTGTTGTACGTGGGGGCAGGACGAGCAACACCGTTTTGTTAGGCAATTCATGGACTCTAATACGAACATTAACTAAGACCTACCCGAGGATGCGGATGACAATTTTGATGATGTAGGTGCCAATCCTAATGTCCAGGAGGATGGGTGATTGCAACAACCTAGAAGGCCTAACCCCCGAGTGCATTTTCCCCCACCTAGAAATGAGAGGAACTACATCCCACTTGACCCTCCGACTAGGTCAATGAGGGATTTCCTTCAACCAACCCAATGCATCACACCCTCATGCATTTTTCTCTCAGTCCAAACTCATCTCTTCATAGTAAAACCGGGGATGTTGAACTTGCTACCCGAATTCCACAGAGTCGAGGGTGAGAACCCTTATTCACATATAAGGGATTTTGAAGAAATAGTTACAACTTTCACCCCTAATCATAATATGGAAGAAATAGCTAGGATGAAATTATTCCCATTCTCCTTGAGTGATAAGGCAAAGACTTGGCTACAGTCCTTAAGATCTCGGACTATGACATCTTGGGAAGAAGCAATCTCTGTGTTCTTGAAGAAGTTTTTTTCGGTGCACAAAACCAACACCCTTAAGAAGCAAATTCAAATTTTTTTGAAAAATCCCAAGAAACAATTTTACCAATACTGGGAAAGGTACAAAGAGTTACTACAGTCCATCCCACATCATGGTTTTAAACCATGACAATTGGTTAGTTTCTTCTATGAAAGAATTACACCGGGCCATCGACAGTTTATCGACAAAATGTGCAACGGGGAATTCTTGAACAAAGAACCCGATCAGGCATTGGACTATTTTGATACCTTGTCTGAAAATTCTTTGTCATGGCACATCACTAATCCTACTGATGTGCCAAGATCTTTGCCTCAAGGGAGTGGCCAACAGAAAAGGGGAGGAATTTATGAGCTAAAAGACCGGAAAGACCTACTTTCACAAATTTCCAAATTGATTAGGAAAGTATAGAACCATGAGGTGAATAGGAGATGGGAGGTGTCCCAAGTGTCAAGAACTGAGGAGGTTTGTTCTATTTGAGATAATGTTGAGCACTCTACATCGGAGGGTCCGTGCATTCCCACACTTAGGGAAGCATACCAGGAACAAGTCCATGCCTTAAATCAACCAAGGCAATCATTCTCTCTATATTCCAACACATATAATCCAGGGTGGAGCAACCACCCTAACTTTATTTGGTAAAATGACAATCCTATTCCTCATGGGTCCAATGTATATTCATCACCCGTGCCACCTAAACAAGGTCAATACCCAAATCATGGGCAAGCGTCTAGCTCCTAATACCCACGAACAAATCCGCAAGGGTATCAGTCGACACCACCACATCAGAATTTTTCACAAAATCCTCCTTCACAAGGCTTTTCTAATCAAGGACCATCAAATCCATCCACCTACTAACCTCCCCACAAGAGGAACTTGGAGGATGTACTTTACAACTTCATTCAAAGCCAAACCACCTTCAACAAAGACATTTTCACCCAACTCAGCAAGATCACCAATGCCATTGGGTTGTCTCAACAAGAATAAGGTAAATTCCCCGCTCAACCCCAAGAGAATCCCAAGGGCCAACATGTGGTTGAAGTGGCCTCACCCACCCAGGAGAGTTGTGAACAACTCAAGGCGGTCACCACTCTTCAAAGTGGTAAACAATATAAAAAGACCGTAGTGCCAAAGGTTGCACCCAAAGCCCCATTGCAAATACAAGGAGAAAGTGAGGGTGAGGCCCAAGAAAGTGTGGCTGGAAATGAGGAGAGCGAAAATAGAGATGATGTTGTAATTGAAAAAGAAAATGTGATAGATGAGCACTTGTTTATTCCTTCTATGCCTGCCCGTTTTCCCCATTGTTTGATGCCACCTGTCAATGTGGCTAATTATACTAACATTTTGGAGATGTTCAAGTAGGTAAAGATCAACATCCCTCTCCTCAATGCTATCAAATAAATACCGTCATGTGCAAAAAATTTGAAGGATCTATGCACGGTGAAGAGGAGGTTGAATGTTCGAAAAAAGGCATTTTTAACTGAGGAAGTGAGCTCTATTTTGAGGACCAACACTCCTCCAAAATTCAAGGATCTCGGTTGTCCAACAATTGCCATAACCATAGGAAATTGTCGGGTGGAGCAAGCATTGCTTGATTTGGGTGCAAGTGTCAATCTTTTCCCATACTCGGTGTATCAACAACTTCAACTTGAGGAGTTGAAGCCCACCTCAATTACACTCCAACTGGTAGATCGTAGCATCTGCACACCGAGGGGAGTATTGGAAGTAGTTTTAGTTCAAATTGATAATTTTTACTTCCCCGTTGATTGTATTGTCTTAGATACACATCCCGTAGCTAATCTGAGTTCCTAAATCTCTGTTATTCTTGGACGCCTCTTCCTTGCTACATCTAATGTTGTGATTAATTGCAGGAATGGTTTGATGAAATTGACATTTGGGAACATGACTATGGATCTTAATGTGTTCAATCTAGCAAAACAACCGGGAGATGACGAGGAGGTGAATGAGATAAATTGAATTGAAATTTTGGTCAAGAAACAAATGGAGTTGGAAAGAAAGTTTAAATTAAAGGAGGAACAAATTGTTGACCTTAAGGAATTCGAAAAGCAAGAGGAAAGTGAAGACTTGAAGGGGATTGGAAGTTGGATTCCCACCTTTGAAGAGTTACCCAAGGAAGAAAGAATCTTTTTTTGGTCAAATGAATAAAAGCCAAAACTAGAATTGAAACCGTTACCCTCCCACTTGAAATATGCCTATCTTGGCGAAGGTGAGACGTTCCCAGTAGTCATAAGCTCAACCTTGAAGGAGGAACAAGAAGAAAAACTCTTGGAGTTTTTGAGGAGGTGCAAAGGAGCAATTGGGTGGATTATCGTGGACATAAAAGGGATTAGCCCTATCATTTGCACCCATCGTATCTACCTTGAGGAGGATGCCAAACTCTCCCGACAACCTTAAAGAAGATTAAATCCCAACATGAAGGAGGTGGTGAAGGAGGAGGTTTTAAAACTACTTGATGTGGGCATCATCTTTTCGATCGCCAATAGCAAATGGGTAAGTCCCACACAAGTAGTACCAAAGAAATCGGGAGTCACGGTAATGGAGAATGAGGAAAATGAACTCATACCGACAAGAATCAAAACCGGATGGAGAGTTTTACATTGATTACCAGAAACTCAATTTTTGTATAAGGAAAGATCACTTTCCAATGCTATTTCTAGATCAAGTTTTGGAAAGGGTAGCAGGGCACCTATTCTATTATTTCTTAGAAGAGTACTCTGGCTACAATCAGATTGAGATAGCATTGGAGGACCAAGAGAAGACAACATTCACCTACCCATATGGTACCTTCGCCTATCGTCGTATGCCATTCGGACTATGCCATGCTCCGGGGACTTTTCAACGGTGCATGATGGGGATCTTTAGCGATATGGTGGAAAAGATTGTGGAAGTGTTTATGGATGATTTTTCCGTATTTAGTGATTCCTTCGACGGATGCTTGGAGAACTTAGGGAGAGTATTGAAGAGATGCGAAGAAAAGGATCTTGTATTGAATTGGGAAAAGTGTCACTTTATGGTGACGGAAGGAATTGTGTTGGGCCACATGGTGTCAGAAAGGAGCATTGAAGTTGACAAATCCAAGTTAGAGACCATATCCAACCTTCCCACACCGACAGCTATCAAGGGAATCTAGTCATTTTTGGGCCATGCAGGCTTTTATCGTCGATTTATTAAAAAATTTAGTGTTTTGGCCCAACCCCTGACCCAATTACTGTCTAAGAAAGTCCCCTTTGAGTGGTCAAATGATTATAAGACATCTTTTCAAAAATTAAAAAGCATGCTTGTCACACCTCCTATTATGCGACCACCTGATTGGGATCTCCCTTTCGAGCTCATGTGCAACGCGGGTGATTACGCGGTTGGCACAGTGCTGGGTCAGAGGGAGGAAAATTGACCGTATGTCATTCACTACGCTAGCAAGACACTTAATGAGGCTCAAATGAATTACACCCCCACGAAAAATGAATTGCTTGCAGTAGTGTTTGCTTTAGATAAGTTCCGTTCATATATCATTGGTTCGCCTATTATTTTTTTCACTGACCATTCTGCCTTGAAGTATTTGTTAGCTAAGCAGGATGCCAAACCAAGGCTCATTAGGTGGATCCTCCTCTTGCAAGAATTTGAGTTGACAATTAAAGACAAGAAAGGAGTGGAGAATGTTGTAGCGGAACACTTATCCCGACTAGTGGCGCAAGAGACTACTAAGAATATTCCCATTCCTGACTCTTTTCCTGATGAACATTTACTTTCAATTCATTCAATTTGTCCTTGGTATGCTGACATCTGTAATTACATTGCAATAGGACAAAAACTGCTATAGTGGAGCCCGGAAGATAAAAGATGATTCATGGCGGACGTGAAGTATTTTTACTTCGACAATCCGTATTTGTTCAAATATTGCCCAGACCAAGTTATGAGGAGATGCGTGCCCGAAAATGAACAGCGGAACGTCCTTGCATTCTGTCACCCCCAAGCATGTGCGAGTATTTCTCGGCAAAGAAAACTTCAGCAAAAATTCTTCAGTCAGGTTTCTATTGGCCCTTTTTGTTTAAAGACGGTGTTTCATTTTGTAAGGCATACGACAGATGCCAAGAATTGGGTAGCG
Source organism: Ilex asprella (assembly GCA_023539305.1). Lineage (NCBI taxonomy): Eukaryota > Viridiplantae > Streptophyta > Magnoliopsida > Aquifoliales > Aquifoliaceae > Ilex > Ilex asprella. The sequence goes on along the minus strand of CM042193.1, from coordinate 28,548,442 downwards.
TGACCCGTCGAAATATGATGCCCCTTTCCCCGTGCTTGTTATCGAAATATTTGACTGTTGGGACATCGATTTCATGGGTCCATTTCCCATGTCTTTTGGTTACCTGTACATTCTTCTGGCAGTGGACTACATGTCCAAGTGGGTGGAGGCTATCCCAACAAAGACTAATGACCACCGGGTCGTAGTCAAGTTCCTAAAAGAGAACATTTTCTCAAGGTTTGGAATGTCTCGTGTCATGATTAGTGATACTGGATCTCACTTTTGTAACATGCTATTAGCATCATTAATGTTCAAATATGGTGTTACACACAAAGTGTCTGACTTGATCCGAAATGTGTACACCCAAGTGCAGGCGGTTAAGCTGTAGTAATAATCCGGTTTGAGTCTGGAGTCGAATCCACAGGAAATATGTTTTGGTGTTTTCAAAGTAACCTGTGATGAATACCGATTGATTGTAACCTTTTTGAGTTTTGTGAGATGTGGATGGTTTCTTGAACAAAATATCAAATTCTTTTCAAGAGATTTTCTAGACAAAATATACGATTTCAATATAACTAAAGTCACTCTTTAGTTCGAGGTTCGGGATATGTAATGAGTCATCCGGCGTATAACACTTGTGCTTTTATAACTCAACTAACTCCCGTGTCAACAGTGAGTTAATCGGAAGATAAGGATAGACTGGGTTAAAGCTCCATCCTTTTTTATGAAGTGCAATGGTGGTGAAAATTGAGGGATTTATCTTGAAGTTCTATCCCGGAGTATTTGTCTCACACAATGGATCTTTCTAGAAGGAGTCATCCATTTACCATAGAAAAGATCCCTTGGTTATACAGAATACTAGCCGGGATTATTTGCTTTGAACCAATGAATCTTTCTAGAAGGAGTCATCCACTTACTATAGAAATACCCATTGATTACACAAAGAATTAGCTAGGGTATTTTCCTTGAACCAATGGATCTTTCTATGTAGGAGTTATCCAGATCATAGAAATATCCTTTGGTTATGCAAGTTACCCTAACTTTGCTTAACTCATCCCATCTCCCACTAAGCAAGTAAATAAAGCCTTGAAGTGTGAAAGTAATGCACAAGTATAATATCCAGATGGTCATTACATATTTTCACCTCTCCCTAAAGAGTGAATGAGGACTACTCACTCTTCATGGCTTGGGTAAAGCTAAAAAAGCGAATAGTACTCATCCCTCCCAGTAGAGAAACTACGAAGTTGATCTTCAACGAAGAATGAGTGAATCACGTTCCACCCTTCTTGGCTTTGGGAAAAGCTCTAGAAAAGTGGAAGAGTTTCACTCCTCTAAGAAGAAGATGCTCAAGCAATGGAAGTGAAAGAAAGTAAAAGAAAGCTAGATCTTCAACAAAGAATGAGTGAATCGCGTTCCACCCTTCTTGGCTTTGGGAAAGCTCTAGAAAAGTGGAAGAGTTTCACTCCTCTAAGAAGAAGATGAGCTCAAATAATGAAGGTGCAAGACTTAATTGAAAGCAACCAAGTAAGAGCATCAATGTAACGACAAGAACATAAAGTGCTTGAATTTAACAATACAAGTAGGGAATTAAACTTCCCAACTATAATAAAGATGAAGACCAGTAGGGAATTAAACTTTCCAACTAAAATAAATACTTGAATTGAAAGAGCTGGAATGTAAAGACTTGAATTAAAAGAACTAGAAAGTAAATACTTGAATGAAACACTAGAAATACATATAAAGACTAAATATTCTTCAAGAGGAGAGCTCTTGATCTCTCTCCCCAAAAGTGTGTCTAAAGGCTCCCAAAAGGGGAGTATATATAGGCAGAGAAGAGCAAGGGAGGGGTGAAAGAACAGTGCTGGACGAGTCAAAGAGAAAATATAAAGTTCAGACAAAGAATCAGGAAATCTGTAGTCTTTCCGTGGGAACCGTTCGAACGGTTCCTTCCGTTCGAACGTGAAGGATGTTTTGCCTGTATGTCTGTGTTGATTTTCAGGCTTCACGTGGGTTGGAGTCCTTTGTCAGGCCATTCATTCACCCACTCTCTGCAGCTATCAGAGTCTTCAGCACTCCAGATTTGGTCGACCATGGCACCCATGTGCCTGAAGGTCTTTCTTCTAGCTTGGGAGTCTGCACACGCGAAGTCTTCCAGTCAGCCTAATCGTGTTAGTGTTTCCAGTGTCGTTCGAACGTGGGAAAGTCGTTCGAATGTGATGTTGCGTTCGAATGAGGCTTGGTGTTCGAACGTTAGGCTTTAATCTCTAAGGTCTGCAACACGTCTTTGCCTCATCTTCCTAGTTCAGAGGGAGCGTTCGAACGTTGATCACCGTTCGAACGTCCTTGTTGTCCTCAAATTTTTCCTTTGTTGATCAAATGCTGCAGTTACACTTAAATGTTATATTTATTGTCCTTGACCCTTTTTCTCACTTTAGCACCTGAATTATCATCATTTGAACTCCATCAAAGTATAATTAGTCCAGAAAAAGTACAATAAAATGTTATAATTGAGTGCCAATCAGTGTCCACTGCTTACCATCCACAAACCAATGACCAAGTTGAATTAGCCAATAGGGAGATTAAAAATATTTTGGAAAAAATGGTTAACCCAAACAGAAAGGATTGGTCAGTCAGATTGACCGATGCCTTATGGGCGTACCGTACTGCCTATAAGACTGTTTTTGGCATATCTCCCTACCGGCTAGTTTACAGAAAAGCTTGCTATTTGCCGGTTGAAATGGAGCATAAAGCCTACTGGGCCATAAAAACTTTGAATTTTAATTTAAGCATGAATGGTGAGCAGAGAAAGTTGGAACTGAATGAATTAGATGAGATCCGAAGAGATGCATATGAGAGTTCCAAAATTTTAAAGGAACGGGATAATTTTTTTCGTGATAATTTCATCACAAGGAAGTCATTTGAGCCCGGGTTAAAAGTGCTCTTGTATAATTTTCGTCTCTCCATTTTCCAAGAAAAATTAAGATTCCACTGGGATGACCCCTATCTTGTCAAAGTGGCCTACCCCAACGGAGCAGTAGATATCACAAACCCTAAGGATGGTAAGACATTCAAGGTCAATGGCCAAAGACTCAAGCCATTCTTTGAGGGTTTTGAAGAACAGAGGATGGAAGAAGATTTAATTGACCCGGTGTATCCGAAGGTTGTAGAAGATTAGCTAGTTTTTATCTTCTATAGTGTACAACTCCTTTTATTTATTTATGTCAATTTTATTTCTTTTATGTCACTCACATTTGGTTTTATAGATTGGTTTCTCTTAGATCCAGATCTTGATGTTTTTGTCAAAAGCTAAATTGCGAGGTGTTCTCTTACCCTTCTCATTTTTTTACTGTCTTTCATTGCATACTACATCTTTTTATTGCATTGAGGATAATGCATGATTCTAGTTGGGGGGTGAGGTGCACCATTTATATGATACACCAAGGTTGTTGGAAATTTTTTATTTTTGCTCACAATAGTGAAAAATATGTGAAATTTTTGAAAAAAAAATTATGAAAAATATTTAAAGTTGATCTGTATTCCTTCATGAAGAGTTTGTGTGTTGGATGACATGTTGATCGTTGTTGTGAATTTTGTACACATGAGCATTCTATGGAAGTTGATCCTATGCATGAGTATCACATTTATATTGATTTTCAAACTCATCTGTATGTGATTTTTGAATGTGTAATTTCGGCAATTTACGGATTGGATTCATATTTTAAGCTTGACATAATTAGTGGAGATGAGTAAAAACCCATGAGAGCTTTAGTGCCAATTCTTTTTGGAGGGAACTTACAATTACTCAAAGAACAATTGTTCAATCTCGAATTTGTTCAATAGTCTCATTACCCCTGTTTTGGTTAGTTGAATTAGGTTGTAGGCTAAATTGTCTTGAGCATAGAATGCCTTCCCATGCGGACCTAGAAAGTGATCTTAGGCCATCGTTGAATATTTTGAGCCTTTGCCTTTTTCTTGTGCAAATTTTATCCCTAATGCCTTGATTAAGCCTATTTTAAAGTTTGTTTCTATGCCACACATTCAACCAAGCCAAAGAAAATAAGAAATACCTACCTTGCTTTGGTTGTTCCTAAAGCAGAAATGAGTGATTGCAAAAGAAGGAACTGTGGTGTGAAAATACAAACAAAAGGGATGAATGAGGTTGAAACTCAATAAGTTGAACAGAAAAGATGAAAAATTCAAGAAAAGGAGAAAAATGGGTGAACAAAGAGAAGAAAGAGAAAAAGAAAAGAGAAATGTCAAGGACAGGATAGAAAAGAAACTAAGGGAGTGATGATGATACCATAATCAAAATCCCATGAAAAGGAAGTGCTTTTCTAAAATAAAAAGTCTCTCACTCAGAACTATTAGTTACCCTATATCCTTCATTTCTTTTACCCAAATATCACCCCAAGGCCACATTATAACCTTTAAAGTCCTAAGTGATCTAGAAAAGCATGGGAGGTGCATAATTTCAAAGAAAATGAGGAGTAATGTTTTACTATCTAATGCACTAGCATTCTATTCATGAGACTATGCCAAGGCCACTTCATTTTCACATATGAACTTTATTTTTGGATTACATGTGAGCACTTTGTTTTGAACAGAAGATTCTATATCACATGTACACATGGAGTGCATACCATGATAACTTGAGTGCGTTTATTGCTTAAGAGTGTCCCTTGGCGAGTTTTGCATTGAAACTAAGATTGTCTAGCCATTCGAATGTAAATTCTGTTTCGTAAATATTCAAATTACTTGTTTAATTCACACGTACACAAGTGGAAAATTAATATGTAGGTGCACACTTTGACCTCGTATCTAAGACCATGGTTTTCCTCATGTATACTTAGTCCATTCATTTGAGAAACTTGTTATTTAGCACCAGACTTGCAAGAATGGGGGAATATCGTTCAACTTTTTACATTTGATAAGCTTGAGTAATGCTCCTGCTAGCTGAATTCATGTTTTGTGCTTTGAGTATTCATTTTGGCAGTTGAGTTTTAAATCCATGAGTTGTACTTTGAAAACATCAAAATCTTAAATCATGTTGCAATTTTGGGAATGACTTTTGGCATGATCAAAACTGCGATCCATAAATGTAATTCAAGTGTTGGGTTGGTTAGATGTCCTTGAATTTATGCTAAAAAGGTCTTGGAATGGAGAAATGATGGGTTGGGAGTGATTTTTTGAACAAAGGATTGGTTTTGTAGAAAAGGCAAAACCTTCCGGAAGGTTTATTCATAAACCTTCCAGATGGTCGACCCTGAAACCTAAAAACGAGGGTTTAAAATTAGTTTTTTTCGAAAACCTTTTCATTTCTCTCACAAATCAGACCACCCCAAACCCTATCCTCTCCTCCTACTCCTTTCTTATTTTTGAAATACCCTTCCCAACCTTTTTACCTCCTAGGTTCTCCCTGATTTGAGTTAGTTTTTTGAAGTTTAAGCTGAAAATTTCAAGGGTTCTCGCAAAACCCTAAGGTTTCATTTTTTTCCCCAAATCAGTCATCATCTGTCCCCTTTGCACACCCCTTTTTGTGTTCATCTTGATGGAAAGGATGATTGGAATGGCTATGGAGGGGCTTGAACCCTTGGTGAGCTTGTGGTGGTTTTTGTTGACATTCTTAGGTCTTGGGACTCTATTGTCCCTCATGGCAAAAACGAAGAAGACAGGCCCTGCCTTTTCTTCCCCCCCTCCACTGGCTCATCTTCTTGGAAAAGGAGCGGTGAAGGGTCTAGCTCCCAATATAAGATTGAGCGGAGGACAAAGACAAGGCATGATGCCCGTAAGCAAAGAATTAAAGAGAAGGGGTGACATCTGAGAGGTATGTTGATAGAAACACTATTGGTCCTTCTGATGAAGTTATAAGAATAATTGATGAACGGGGGTTGGATTTGTGGTTTAAGGGGGTAAAAGGGTATAACATAGGGATTTGTCGTGAATTTTATCAGAAATTGGTCGTTTTTTGGGATGATGAGAAAAGATTGAGGACAAATGTTAGAGGGAAAACATTCGAGGTTACCCCTGATACAATTGCCACGGCAATGGGGTATGCGAGACCTACCGCATCCACCCCAGTTTACCCACACAATGTGGATGGGGGAAAGACTGTCCAGGATTATGTGAACCTTACTGATGAGGACCCGACCACGTTCAAGGGAACAACGCTTGTCGGGGGACTAAAGCATTCATGTGGGGCTATGAATAAGGTGCTGCATTACAATTTGATGCCCCAGGGTTCGGAGAAGAACCCAAACTTGGAGAAATTGGTGTTACTACATACGTTCATGATGGGAAAGGCCATCGATGTGGCTTATTACATTTGGTTGGAGATGAGAGAGTTTGCCCATACCGAGAAGCCAAAGGCAAACCTCCCTTTTGGAAATTTAGTTACTAAGTTGTGCGTGCAAGCCAGCGTGAAGCATTATGCCCAGGATACATTGCTCTCCTAGAGATCAGAGCCATAGGAAAGTACAACAGCATGAAGAGGGCTTCTAGGATTGGGGGTGAGAGGGCTGGGGCACCAAGGGCACAACCAGCCGATGTCGGGACATCATCTTCAATGCCACCATCTTCAGGACCTTCACCACCTACACCTGCCTCGGCTCGCACAATGCCGCAGTGCATGGATGCTCTGGAGTCGACAGTGCACGAGATTAAAGTGATGGTGCTGTAGCTATTCCAACATTCATTCCCAGGAAGGCCTGTCCCCAAAGCACCACCACCACATACTTCAGCTGAGCCCTCAACCTCTGTGCCCATACCCTCAATGACTGTTGAAATGCATGATGAGGAAGATGAAGAGTCTGAGTCTGAGGATGCCTTAGATGAGGAGGAGGACTGAGACTTTTTGGGGTTTTGATTAAACTATGATCATACACAGTTAGGTTTCATTTTCTTATCGGCTTATAGAAGTACCTTTAGATTTTTGGCCTTTTGTTTTTGTTTGGTTTTTTGAACACATTGTAATCAACTTTTTGAATTGATGAAATGCCACAATGTTGTTCAAGGTTATTCCCATAATTGCAATGTGATTTTGAATTTTACATTGTTAAGATATTTGTTCGAATGGATGAATTGTGTGAACATAGTTGCTTGTGGTTGGAAATAATATTTGCTTGGGACTAGCAAAGCTCAAGTTGGGGGGTGTGGTTAGCACAAAAATACAGCATATTTTGTGTGCCAATATACCTCTTATGATTGTTCTTGTGTCATGAAATTGGAAAGAATTGAGTTAAATTTCGTTTTGATGGAATTTTATGTGAATGCAGGTAAATTGAGGTAAATGGCATGAGATAAACCCCAATGGTTGTTGTTGAGGTCAAAGGAAGGAAAGGGGTAGCTTAGAGCAAGGTTTGGAGGGAGAAGAATTTTTTTTTCCAACTGTCTGAAAACCTTCCGGAAGGTTTCTGTCGACATTCCGGAATGTTTTGCCTGAGGTTTTAGTTTACTGCCAAAACCTTTCGGAAGGTTTTGTCCACTGGAATGAACCTTTTGGAAGATTTTGGCTATTGGACCAAAACCTTTCAGAAGGTCTTGTTCACTGGAATGAACCTTCCAGAAGATTTTGGCTACTGGACCAAAACCTTTCGGAAAGGTCTTGTTCACATGAATGAACCTTTCAGAAGATTTTGGCTACTAGACCAAAACCTTCCAGAAGGTTTTTGATAAATTGCCCAGATAGCCTGTAACTCAACTCTGCAGCTTGGGTGTCCCACTTACACTTCCCCAGCATGTCTCCTGAAAACTCTTACACGTCTGGGATCCTCCATCACCTCCACTTGGGAGTTGATGAGTCTTGGTGATTAATGAGGACAGAGAAGAAGGAAAGCTGCAAAAAGAAGAAGCCGACTCAGCTCCACCCTATCCAGCCCACCTTCTTTTATGCTCCTATGTTGGAAATCACATCAAGGAGGTACAGGGGAATTTCATGCACGTTTTGGAAGGAAAAGGAGGGAAGTTCAACATTATTAGAGGAGAGACAAAGATAGAGAAGAAGTTCTTGGGTAGAAGACAATGAATAGTGTTGTTAGAGAGAATTTGATTTTGCTGCATTTTCTTCATCACATTGCCGTGTGATTTCTTGTAAGGATCTTTAGAACTTCATTGAATGTCATTAATGTTATTTTCCTTCATGTTTCTTGTTGGTTTAATGCTCATTTAAAGACTCACCATTAATACTCCAAGGCTTTTATTTTTCTTAGCTGTAAAATGGGTTTGAAATGTTTTCACTTTTAGCCTTTAATTTCTTGCACTGAGTTACTTTAAATATTCATATTTTCCCATGCACTCTTATTACATTGTTGGTTTCATTTCAAGTATGAGTAGCTAAATCATTAAGTTGGTAAATCCAAGTGAAACCTCCACTTGGGTATACCATTCCAACTTATTCTCCTCCCTCTCTTATGAGTTTAATGTTCGGTTTGACCAGGTTGAGAGTGGATGAGTTGATGAGTCTTTGGTATTCCGTAGACTTAGTCACGGATTATGCTTAGATTCTCACCAATTTTATCCCTAGCTTCCCGTGAGTCAATCGTTCATTCATGCTCTATCGGAGGAGGGTTTGAAGTTGTGGTGTTATTCTCATTGGAGTGACCTCTCGGGCTTGCCAACATTTGTTGTCTCATTACATTCTCACTAGTACACACTTCACCAAACAACTTTCTACCACAAAGATTTTACACTTTCATTTTCACCAATTCATGTTCACATTGGTTTACTTTCTTCCCCGTGGAATCGACCTTAGAACACCACCAAGCAAAACATGACCCACGAAAGTCTCTTTGCGATTGGGGAGCTTATTTGTGCACATACATCTCATATTTACATCTTCCCATTTCCCTTCCTCCTTGCCCTTTCTTTTGACACTATCCCAAGGGAGAGAAATCCTTCGCCTCGTCCATACATTGCATAGTCTAAAGGATAGTAATTTGGGGCTAACAGAGGCAAGGTTTACCAATAATCATTAAGTGGTCCCTTCTTTCCAAAAGAATTTGAGCACTTTATAGGATGCTTTACACATGATCTTATCTGCTCTTTACCTTCAATCACACAAATCTCCATTAATTGTGAATTTGAAGCCATTTCCCCTAGTTTTCACTAGAAAACAAGTAAAATGGGTGAAATAGAGATGCATGATGTGCAATATTCTATACTCATCACACCCCCAACTTGAGTTTTGCTAGTCCCTTACATACTTTATTTTCAAATTGCGCTACATTATAACAACAATTCCATTCAAGTTAAACAATTCACAGATCAACAAAATACCCAAATCGTAATGCAATTATGTAAATGAACTTGGGGGAAAATGAAACAAACAAAATGTGGTTCTTTCATTCATAATTTCATAAGGTTCAGTACGAAGATCTTGCAACAAAAATGGCCTGTGATACTAGGGACTATTCTGTTAGGCTGACTACCACTAAACCACTATGTACAATCAACCAAAAACAACAAAAACTAGAGTAAGCTCTCTCTACTCCTCTGCGTCGTCACTCGAATCATCATCATCCCCTCATCATCTTCACCTTCCTAATCGTTGAACTCCTCATCATCAAACTCCTCCACCTCTAAAATAGTGCAGCCCCTGAGACTGAAGTGGATGGTCCGAAGGTGCAAGGTGGTGGCACTACAAGGAAAGGCTCTCTTAGGAAAGTCCTCTCAAAGATCTTGGTGACTGATTGTTTGAAAACCTTGTTTTCCCTTAACCCCTAAATGTTATCCCCAAATGGATGTGTGATCTATGTTTGAATGGGGAGGGAGTGCCACACTCCCTTGAGATAGTGTCAAAAGAAAGGGCAAGAGGAAAGAAAAGGAGGATGATGTAAATATGATGTATGAATGCACAAAAATGCTCCCCAATCGCAAGGAGACTTTCGTGTGTTGGTGTTTTACTTGGAAAAGTATTCCAAGGTCATTTTCACGGGGAAGAAAGTAAACCAAAGTGAAGGTAATTGTGAATCAAAGAAGGTGTGAAAATCTTTGTGGTTGAAAGTTGTTTGGTGGAGTGTGTTTTAGGAAAATGCAATGAGAAACAAGTGTTGGCAAACCCAAGAAGTCACTCCAATGGAACTGCTTCAACTCCAATCCTTCCTCCGATAGAGCATGAATAAACGATTGATTTGGGGAAAGCTAGGGATAAGGTTGGTGAGTATCTAAGTATAAACCGTGGCTAAGCCTACGGAATATCAAAGGCTCACCAACTCATCCACTCTCTACCCTGTCAAACTAAACCATTGAACTCATAATGGAAGGGAGAAAAGTTGAAATAATATTCCCAAGTGGAGGTTTCCCTTGGTTTTGCCAACTTTGAGATTTAGCTACTCATGTTTTGTATGGAAATGACAATGAAATGATGGAGCATTGCAAAGATATGAACTTCTAAAGCTATTAAGTGCAAGGAATTATAAGCTAAAAGTGAAGGAATTTAATACCCATTTTAAGCTGAGACAATAAGAAACTTTGATGCATTAATGGTAAAAACTAAAAGAGAGTGTTACACTAACAATGACTTGAAATAGAACAACATTAAATTCATTAAATGACGTTTTACAAGCTCTTACAGGAGGGGATCCAAGACAATGCATTGAAGAAAATATCAAAAACTCAAGTTTTCACACTATAAACACTATTCTCTCTCAATATCTATCTCCTATGTAATGCTGAACTGTGGAGAGTCTTTCCCTCCAAAACGTGCCTCTAGAGAACTGGGCTAGCTTGGGATGTCCTTTCAATCCATAGGTTGCAGGTGGCATGAGTTGGACAAGGTGTGCAAAGCTTGTCTGCACACCCAACTTCTTCTTCTCTCTCTCTCTTCATTTATCACCCAAGCTCCAAACTTCCAATCCATGGTGTGAAAGAGATGAATAGTATTATGGGTGTGTCAGGGGAGCAAGGGAGAGCTGATGGTGGGCCCTGCAAAGCGACAGAGCTTGAGAAGTAGAGATTTGGGGAAAGATTCGACAGATAGTACCGATACAGCGTACCGGTACCTCGAACTCCAGTAGCCTTGGTATTGCGTACTGGTACGATTTCTATTGTTTCTGCTATTTCAACATCGACTTCTCATTCTTTCATCTCATTTTGTCTCAATCCTTGTTGAAGTGCCACAGGGAGTCTTATTTAACACCTTTTAATTGCAAATACAAAATGTCATCGTTAATAACTTGACATATGTAACTCCCATCAATAGCATCCTAAAAACAGTTAATTAACGGATGGTTAGCACATAGAATTATTCAATGTTTTGTGCTAATCACACCCCAACCTAAGTGTTGCTAGTCCCTTAGCAACAAGTTATTTGTAGTATGAGATAACACATCATCATGCATACTCAATCCATTCATCCAAACAAATAATAGAGTAGGACATTAAAAACAAACAAAATAGCCTGCATCCCCTTTCCAACAACATCCTTCCCAATCCAAAAAGAAACAAAAAGAAAACATAAAACACAATCCAATCACACAGTCCTATTCTTCATCACCATCATCCTCATCATCATCCTCCTCATCATCATCTTCATCCTCATCGCCGTCCTCCTCGTCATCTTCAGCTGCTCTCAAAGTAGAAGTGGCACCAACAGAAGTAGGGGGTCCACTATGGATGGGGCCTTACAGGGAAGATATGCATGAAAAGCTCTTTCATCATGGCCATCATCCCCTGCATTGATCCCTCCAATGCATCAAGACGCTGGTCCGTTGAACGTGTTGGCACAGATGTGAATGGCCTAGTGGGAATAGTTGGCAGCAGGTCATCAAGGTCAACCTCCATTTGAGCTCGCTCTGCTCGACTCATTGTTTTCCTCTTTTTACTATTGGCTTTGCCAATAGCTCCTGTCTCAGGGGGTAATCTTGTCGAAAGCATAACCCTTCACTTTAAAGTGCTTGCACATCCGGGTTACCAAAATCCTGTACTGCAAGTTGGTCATTGGATTCATAGTTACAGAAAAGTCCTTCATCACTTCCCAGATAATCAAGGCAAAGTCAATCTTTTTCCCTGACACAACAACATCAAGAAGGGTTAACTTCTCTATATTTGGCTTCTTTTCTGTTGCTCTCGAAAGAAGATTATAATGGAGAAGTTTGTTCAGAAGCCTATACACATGCTTCAATCCCCCACTGTGCACAGTTCCCCTGAATTTTGAAGGGTCTTCATACATCAAAGCAACAAACTCAGCCTTGGTCTTTGGTTTATCCACATTGTGAGGATAGACAGGCGGGAAGGGTGGTGGTCTCTGATAATCCCCTAGGAGGGTGGCAATGAAATTCGAGGTAACCTCGAACATTTTGCCCCACACATTTGCTCTCAACGTCTCCCCATTTTGCATTGCCACCACCCTGAGCGTCCGGTAGAACTCTCTGTACAGGGATAAATTATACCCCTCAACAGGTTCAAACCAGAATTGCATCCCATGTCTTTCAACGATTTTTACGGCCTCATATCGTGGGGTAGTAAAATGAAATCAAGATGTCGCTCACATGTAATGCCCTTATCCCTAATCAACTGGAGTCGTGCCGTCGCCCTTGCTTTTTTCTTTGCTCCTCAGGATCTGTGCTTGGCCCTTCACCGCTCCTCTTGTGGCTGTTGGGCTCTTTGGGTGGAGAAGACTTGGACCCCGCTCTTTTGGTATGGGCCATAGAATGCAACAGTTCCATGTGGAGAGAAAAGCAAAAATAAACCACAATTGACCCTCGATCGAATCTATTGGTTCAAGTACAACTCCAAATCGACGAGCCATGTGAAGGGACATGAGGAGACTTGAGGGATTTGGGGGATTTGCAGCAAGGGTTTCAGGCGAGGAGAGCACCAGAAATCGACTTGAAGAAGGGAGAGGGTCTAGGGTCTATGAAAGGAGGAAGGGAAATAGGGCCTTGGGTGCTTTCGAGTGAGGGAGAATGGATGGAATTTTAGGTGGGAAATGAAAGTTCATCGATGGATTTAAAATAAAAAGTCCAAATTTTTTTTCGGCTCAGCAGACAGTACTGGTACAGTGTACCGGTACTGCGTACCGGTACCTCGAACTCCAGTAGCCTTTCCATACCGGTACGGTTTCTGTTATTTTGGCTGCAATAATTCTGCTGAGTTCTTCTCACCACACCATTTCAACTAAGGACCTCCCTAGACACTTTTACCACACTCCTAATGACCACTACTCCGTCCAAAAAATGTACTCTTAAAAACCACAATTCGAAACATCATGCCCAAATTAATGTTGAAATTGCACAGTGATTTGAACATTTAATACATTCAATCTACATGGAATGGATTTCTACTTTCAAATTATCACAAGGAACACTCAAAATGCACATCATAAATTTCATAATCGGGGCATTTTTAAGTCATGTCAAATATCAAAAACTTGAGTCATACTCCTCCATCCGGAAGCATGAGTTTTTTTAACACATTTTTCAAATGACTGAACTAAACATACATGAGCAAAACCATAGTCTCCAACACTAGTCTAACGTATGAATGTACAAATTGATTTCCATCTTGTTTGTGTGTGAATTAAAGACATAATTTGAGTATTTTCACAATAGGATTCACCTTCAAATAGCTAGGCAAACTCAACTTCAATGCAAAACTCACCAAGGGATACTCTTAATCAATAACCACACTCAAGTTTTCCTGGTATGCACTCCACGGGTACATGTGGCACAGAATCTTGTGTTCAAAACGAAGTGCTCACATGTAATCCCAAAAATGAAGTACATATATGAAAGTGAAGCAGCCTTGGCATAGTCTCATGAATAGAATGCTCATGCATTGGATAGTAAAACATAACTCATCATTTTATTTGAACTTATGCACCTCCCATGCTTCTCTAGATCACTTAGGACTTTAACAGTTATAACTGGGCCTTGGGGTGATTTCTAGGTAAAAGAAATGACGGAAATAGGGTAACAAAGAGGGTTGTTCTGAGTGAGAGACCTTTATTTTAGAAAAACACTTCCCTTTTTATGGGATTTTGATTCTCGTATCATCACCACTCCCTTTGTCTCTTTCTTTCTTTTCCTTGACATTTCCCTTTTCTTTTTCTCTTTCACCTATTTTTCTCCTTTTCTTGTATTTTTCATTCTTATTTGTTCGACTCATTGAGTTTCAACCTCATTCATCCCTTTTGTTTACAGTTTCACACCACAGTTCCTTTTTTTGCAATCTCTTACATCCGCTTTAGGAACAACCAAGATAGGGTAGACATTTCTTCTTTTCTTTGGATTGGTCAAATGTATGGCATAGAAACGAATTCAATTAAGGCTCAATCACGACGCTAGGGATAAAATTCGCACAAGACAAAGGCAAAGGCTCGACATATTCAAAGATGACCTAAGATCACTTCCAGGTCTGCATGGGGTGGCATTATATGATCACAACAAATCAGTCCACTATCCAAATACACCGAACCAAAACAAGCATAATGAGACTATTGACCAAATTTGACGTTTAAAAATAGTTCTTTGAGTAATTGTAATATCCCTCCAAAAAGGATTTGGCCCTAAAGCTCTCATGGATCCAAACTCATCTCCGCTACTTATGTCAAGCTTAAAACATGAATCCAATTCGTAAATCACCCAAATTACACATTCAAGAGTCACATACCAATGAGTTAGAAAATAAATATGATGAGTGGGTTGTATACCTGATTGGCACTCAATTATAACATTTTATTGTGCTTTTTCTAGACTAATTATACTTTGATGGAGTTCAAGTGATGATGTTTCAGGTGCTAAAGTGAGAAAAAGGGTCAAGGATAACAAATACAACATTTAAGTGTAACTGCAACATTTGATCAACAAAGGAAAAGCTTGACGACAACAAGACCGTTCGAACGATGATCAATGTTCGAACGCTTCCCCTGAACCAGGTAAATGAGGCAAAGGCGTGTTGCAGACAGACCCTGGAGATGAAAGCCTAATGTTCGAACACCATGCTACGTTCAAACGTAACATCTTGTTCAAACGCTGGACCACGTTCGAATGCTACTGGGAGCACTGACATGATATGGTAGATTGAAATACATAGCGTGTGAAGACCTCTATTGCCAAAAGAAGGATCCTTAGGCACATGGGTGCCATGATCGACTGCATTGGGGTTATTTGAGGACCTTGAGTGCTACAAAGAGTGGGTGAATAGCCTGACAAAAGACTGCAACCCACGTGAAGCCTGGAAATCAACACAGATATACAAGCAAAAATATCCTTCACATTTGAACGGAAGGGACCGTTCGAACGTTCCCACTGGCAGACTGCAGATCGCCTGATTCTTTGACTGAACCCCTGATTCTCACCTTGACTTGGGCGTCTAGAACTGCTCTTTCAGTACCTCCCTTGCTCTTCCCTGCCTATAAATACTCCCTTTTTGGGAGCTTTGAGGGACAAACTTGGGGAGAGAGATCAAGAGCTCTCCTCTTGAAGAATACCTAGTCTTTATATGTATTTTAGTGTTTCATTTTAATTCAAGTATTTACTTTCTAGTTCTTTAATTCAAGTATTTTACATTTATGCTCCTTTCAATTACTTCAAGTCTTTATTATAGTTGGGAAGTTAATTCCCTACTTGTCTTAATTTCAATTGAGTTGGGAAGATAAATTCCCTACTTTTGTTGTTAAATTCATGTACTTTATGTTCTTGCCCTTACATTAATGATCTTACTTTCTTCCTTTCAATTTAGTCTTACACCTTCATTATTTGAGCTCATCTTCTTCTTAGAGGAGTGAAACTCTTCCATTTTTCTAGAGCTTTACCAAAGACAAGAAGGGTGGAATGTGATTCACTCATTCTTTGTTCAAGATCTAGCTTTCTTTTACTTTTCTTTCACTTCCATTGCTTGAGCATCTTCTTCTTTGAGGAGTGAAACTCTTCCACTTTTCTAGAGCTTTCCCAAAGCCAAGAAGGGTGGAATGTGATTCACTCATTCTTCGTTGAAGATCAACTTCGGAGTTTCTCTACTTGGAGAGATGAGTACCATTTACTTTTCTAGCTTTACCCAAGCCATGAAGAGTGAGTAGTCCTCATTTACTCTTTAGGGAGAGGTGATAAATATGTAATGACCATCCGGATATTATACTTGTGCATTTCTTTCACACTTCAATGCTTTATTTACTTGCTTAGTGGGAGACTGGATGAGTTAAACAAAGTTAGGGTAACTTGCACAACCAAAGGATATTTCTATGATCCGTATAACTCCTACATAGAAAGATCCGTTGGTTCAAGGCAAGTACCCTAGCTAGTTCTTTGTGTAATCAATGGGTATTTCTATGGTAAATGGATGACTCCTTCTAGAAAGATTCATTGATTCAAAGCAAAGAACCCCGACTAGTATTTTGTATAACCAAGGGATCTTTTCTATGGTAAACGGATGACTCCTTCTAGAAAGATCTGTTGTGTGAGACAAATATTCCGGGATAGAACTTTAAGATAAACTCTTCTATCTCCACCACCATTGCACTTCATAAAAAGGATGGAGCTTTAACCCATTCTATCCATATCTTCCAATTAACTCATTGTTGACACGGGAGTTAGTTGAGTTACAAAACACAAGTGTAATACGCCGAATAATTCATTACATATCCTGAACCTCGAACTAAAGAGTGACTTTAATTATATTGAAATCTTATATTTTGTCTAGAAAAAAATCTCTTGAAAAGAATTTAATATTCTGTTCAAGAAACCATCCACTTCTCACAAAACTCAAAAAGGTTACAATCAATCGGTCTTCATCACAATTTACTTTGAAAACACCACAAACATATTCCATGTGGATTCGACTCCGGACTCAAACCGGATTATTACTACAGCTTGACCGCCTACACTTGGGTGTACACATTTCAGATCAAGCCAAGTTTTTGGCGCCGTTGCCGGGGAATATTTGGTAAAAGTGTTGAAAAGGTTAAAAGTGGTAATACTTTTCCTTTTTGTATATATTCTTGGTTGCTGTAAATAATTTGTTTCTCTTTACTTTATTTTATGTCTGAGGACGCTCCTAACCATAACAATTTGCCAGGAGAATCTTCTGGGTCTATAAACCAATCTGAACCAAATTCACCTAGATCAATAGAAGACTCGTGTGAGTGTAACATGGCACATAATGATAGAAATGGAGACGTGTCTCCACGGGAGGAAGAAGTGCCTAACTCTCGAACTTTGAGGGATTACTTGAATCCCACAAGAAATAGCGCACCCTCGTGTTTTGTATTCCCTCCAGATGCTCCCACCTTTACTGTAAAGCCGAGGACAACTCAGTTACTACCTGAATTTCATGGATTAGAGACAGAGAATCCATACTTGCATATGAAAGATTTTGAGAAAGTATGTGGAACATTCCAAGATAATTCTGAACTGGCCAAGATGAAACTTTTTCCTTTCTCTGTAAAGGATAAAGCTAAACAATGGCTAAACTCTTTAAAAGCTTCTTCCATGCCTAACTGGCAAGCCTTCCAAAATGAATTTTTCAGAAAAAATTTTCCCTAACATAGGACCAATACACTCAAAAGGCAAATCATGAATTTTTCGGTCAAAGAAGTAGAAACTTTTTATCAAAGTTGGGAGAGATTCAAAGAACTACTCCAAGCCTGCCCTCATCACTCTTTTCAAAATTGGACCTTAGTGGAATTTTTCTATGACTCCTTGCCAACTAGACTGCGTCAAATTGTTGAAATGATGGCACAAGGAGAATTTATGAGTAAAAGTCCGGAGGAGACATTCAATTTCTTTGACACCATATCTAATAGTTCTCAGATGTGGGACTCAGCCTCCCTAACCACTGTCGAATCCAAATCATCCACTTCCCAAGGGGGAAAGTATGTCTTGAGAGAAGATGATGACTTGAGAGCAAAAATGTCCACCTTGTCTTGAAAGCTTGAAGCTTTAGAGATGAAAAAAATTCATCAAGTAGATATCATCCCTCCCACAAAACAAGTATGTGAAATCTGTGCATTGACAGGACATCTTACTAGGGACTGTCCTACTATCCTTGTATTCAAAGAAGTCTTGTTGGAACAAACAAATGCAATCTCCAATTTCAACAAGCCTTACTCCAACCCATACTCTGAAACATACAATCCAGGGTGGTGAAACCACCCGAATTTCAGTTGGAGGAACACACAACCAATTCCCATTAATCAACCTCAAAATCCACAACCACCACCTCAAGGACCTCCTGCATATCAACCATACCAACCACCACACAAAAGGAACCTTGAAGATACATTGAATCAGTTCATGCAAACCCAAATGAACTTCAATGTCCAGTCCACCCAATCCTTTATTGATTTCAAAACACAAACCACTCAATCCTTCGAAAATCTCAAGAGTCACATTCAAAAGTTGACTCAATCCATGGTTACACATGAGAAAGGCAAATTCCCTGCCCAACCAAAACCCCCACAAGATCAAGCTCAAGCTGTCACTATACTAAGAAGTGGCAAGGTGATTGACAAAACCGTACGAGACATGCTAAATCCAAAGCCAAGATCTGAGTCAATCCAAATCGACTCACCAGTTGAGCCTGACCTTGTGATTGAAAAAGAACCCATGAGTGAACAAGAACCAGAGCCATCAAAGGAAGAAGAACCCTCATGTTCTATTCCTGCTCCTTTCCCTCATAGACTAAAACCCAGACAAAAGGTGAATAATCAAGATGAAATTTACGAGCTTTTCAAGCAAGTAAAAATCAATATCCTACTTCTGGAAGTAATTCAACAAGTCCCATCATATGTCAAGTTTTTAAAAGACTTATACACAGTCAAGAGAAGTCAGAATGTCCAAAAAAGAGCATTCATGATAGAACAAGCCAGTGCCCTACTTCAATGCAAAACCCTTCCAAAATTCAAGGACCCTAGATGTCCAACTGTTTCTTGTGTCATCGGAGACTTCAAAATTGAACAAGCACTTCTAGATCTCGGAGCCAGTGTCAATCTATTACCCTTCTCTGTCTATCAACAATTGGGTCCGGGTGAACTCAAACCCACTTGTGACACACTCCAGTTGGCCGATGATCTGTTAAAATCCCTAGGGGCATTATTGAAGATGTACTTGTCCAAGTAAATAGCTTTGTCTTCTCTATTGACTTCATTGTTCTGGATACACAGCCAACATTATATTCTGATGATCAAATTCCCATTATTCTTGGTCGACCTTTCCTAGCAACGTCTAATGCACTGATCAATTGCAGGAATGGAGTAATGAACTTAACTTTTGGGAATAAGACTCTTGAGCTGTATATTTTCAAGGTTGCCAAACATCCCGGTGAGAATGAAGAGGAAGGGGAAGTAAACCTCATTGAATCATTAATCCATGAACATCTGAGTGACACATTGTGTGAAGATCTGACTGAAACATCTCTGATAGATCCTGACTCATCTGAGTCACATCCATAAAGCTGCCATACTCATACTATTGAGAAATGGACACCCAAATTCGAGGAACTATCATCAAATAGCACAAAGTCAATCTCATCAAGTGATAAGCCACAAAAGCCTGAATTGAAACCTCTCCCATCTGATCTGAAATATTCATTCTTAGGGGAGGACGAATCATACCCATTGGTAATTTCATCCAAGCTAACAATTTTACAAGAGTCTAAACTGATCACAGTTCTTAAAAAACATTAAAAAAACCATTGGATGGACCATTGCTGACTTGAAAGTTATAAGTCCATTAATCTGCAATCATGCTATATATCTTGAAAGGGACTCAAAACCCTCTCTTCAAATGCAGCGACAGCTAAATCCACATATGAAGGAAGTTGTGAGAACTGAGGTGCTCAAACTCTTAGATGTAGGAATCATCTTTCCCATCTCCGATAGCAAAGGGGGTAAGTCCAACTCAGGTAGTGCCCAAAAAGTCTGGAGTCACAGTGGTAAAAAATGATGCCAATGAATTAGTGCCAACTTGAGTCGTCACTAGATGGCAAATGTGTATTGACTATCGAAAACTCAATTTGGTGACTAGGAAAGACCATTTCCCCTTCCTTTTCTTGACCAGGTTCTAGAAAGAATTGCAGGTCATGAATTTTATTGCTTCCTGGATGGATATTCTGGATATAATCAAATTGAGATTGCCTTAGATGATCAGGAGAAAACCACATTCACATGCCCCTTTGGCACGTTTGCCTTCAAAAGAATGTCATTTGGACTTTGTAACGCTCCTGCAACATTCCAGAGATGCATGTTAAGCTTATTCAGTGACATGGTTGAGAAATTCTTGGAAGTCTTCATGGATGATTTTTTCGTATATGGTGACTCTTTTGACTTGTGTTTGGCTAATTTAGAAAATATTCTGATAAGGTGTGAGGAAGCCAATCTGGTGCTTAACTGGGAAAAATGCCATTTTATGGTAACACAAGGCATTTTCCTAGGTCAAACTGTGTCGTCTGAGGGCATGAAGATTGATAAGGCCAAAATAAATTTAATTGAAAATTTACCTGCCCCTAAGACTGTAAAGGATGTCTGGTCATTCCTAGGACGTGCAGATTTTTACAGGAGATTCATTAAAGATTTCAGTACCATTGCCAAACCAATGTGTCATCTTTTGAGTCAGGATATAATATTTGATTGGAATGAAGCATGCCAAAAAGCCTTTGACAAATTGAAAGGCATATTAATCTCCGCCCCAATAATGAAACCACCTGACTGGAACTTACCCTTTGAGCTAATGTGTGATGCAAGTGATTATGTTATAGGGGCTATATTGGGACAAAGAAAGGACAAGAAACCACATGTAATCTACTATTCAAGTAAAACTTTGAATGATGCTCAAATGAAATATTCAACAATTGAAAAGGAATTACTTGCTGTAGTGTTTGCTTTGGAAAAATTTCGCTCTTATCTTGTTGGATCTTCTGTTACTGTATTCACCGACCATGCAGCCCTAAAATTTTTACTCACAAAGAAGGATGCCAAACCAAGGCTTTTAAGATGGATACTCTTACTCCAAGAGTTTGATCTTGTCATTAAGGACAAAAAAGGCATCGAAAATGTGGTAGCAGACCATCTTTCCAGATTAACATATGAATTTCAAGAGGATAGACTGCCAATCAATGAGAAATTCTCGGATGAACAACTGTTCATGATTAATGAGACCCCATGGTACGCAGATATTGCTAATTTCTTAGCCATTGGAACACTCCCTCCATCATTCACTCCCATGGATAAAAAGAAATTTTTTAGGGAGGTTCGTAACTTATTTTGGGAAGATCCATACGTATTCATATACTGTAAGGACCATATCATAAGACGTTGCATCCCAGCTCATGAAAGCAAACAGGTGATATCATTTTATCACTCTGAAGCATGTGGAGGCCATTTCTCATCAAAGAAAACTGCTGCAAAAATTTTGTAGTGTGGATTTTATTGGCCCACACTTTTTAAAGATGTCCATACATTTTTCTTAACATGTGATAGATGCCAAAGATTGGGAAGCATTTCAAAAAGAAACATGATGCCCTTAAATCCTATTCTGGTGATTGAAATTTTTGACTGTTGGGGCATCGATTTTATGGGACCATTCCCCCTTCCTTTGGCTATCTATACATTTTAGTGGCAGTAGACTATGTTTTCAAATTGGTTGAGGCAATTCCAAGTCGACATAATGATCACCAAACAGTGATCAAGTTTTTAAAAGGACCGGTTTGGAATTCCTAAGGCAATCATAAGTGATGGGGGTGCTCATTTTTGTAATCATCCTTTCTAGAACTTGATGAAAAAATATCTGATTTTTCACAAAGTTGCTACCCCTTATCACCCACAGACTAGTGGGCAGGCAGAATTAGCTAATCGAAAAATCAAATTAATTTTAGAAAAAATAGTGAATCCAGATCGCAAAGATTGGTCATCAAGACTAACCAACGCACTCTGGGCATACCGCACTACTTTTAAAACAATTTTGGGCATGTCGCCCTACCGATTAGTTTATGGAAAGCCATGTCACCTACTTGTAGAATTGGAACATAGGGCATACTGGGCCATTAAAGCAATGAATTTTGACATGGACAAGGCTGGACTATCAAGAAAACTTCAGATAAATGAATTGGAAGAATTGAGAAATGAAGCATATGAAAATGCTAAAATTGCAATGAACAGGATGAAAGTTTTTCATGACAAGAACATTGTACAGAAATCTTTTGAACCTCTACAAAAAGTCCTGTTGTTTAATTCGAGACTACGCCTCTTCCTGGGTAAGTTAAAATCAAGATGGACTGGACCTTACATTGTCAAAAAGGTGTTTGATCATGGAGCAATAGAAGTGAAAAATCCACATAACGGTAATATCTTTACTGTTAATGGTCAGAGGTTAAAATCATTTTTGGAAGACCTTTTTAAAAATGTGGAAACCATTAACTTAATGGAACCCGAATATCACTCCAAGAATCATACCTGCCGACACTCGAAAGAGTCAAATCAGGTAAAAGTCCGACCCGAGTAGACACCATCATGAGACTCCCACCACCCTTTCCCATCGTTTCCCATCTGTCAGTGTTGAGCCCATCCCACACCCGCCTATTTCATTTCCCAACACCCTGCCTATTTCTTCACTCCTCTTCTCCACTATCTTTTGCCACCCTCGTTTCACTTTCTTCTTTTTCGTTTTCTGATAGTTTTCGGATTTCTTCACCTTCAACTTCTTTCCCGTTTTTCTGTGAATCCGACCATACCCAAGCGAAACCATGTCCATGTATGTTGAAGATCAAACCTCCATTGTCATAATTTATATTGTGTTACTCTACTTTTGTATGGGTATTCTAATGTTATTCGCAATCACACACAAGGGTTATGAACCCAACTTTGATTCTGATCAGTACAAAGAGGGTTAATGGTTGCATTTTGGTTTGTAGGGTTTGGCAAATGAACTGATCTACACCTTTCAACTTCATCTCCAAGATCTTCAACTGGTAAATTCAAAACATTGGGGACAATGTTTAGTTTAGGTTGGGGGGTGAGAACAAAAGTTCATATTTTGTCTGTTTTAATTTTTTTTTAAATTTTTTTTCTTGTTTCTGCTATTGTTGTTAAAGATCATGTTTGTGAGTCAGTTAATTTGTCTTTGTGACTGGCAGACGTAAAAGAACCAGATAGTGAGTCTTAAAGTGTAGGAATTATGGATGTTAAACTTTTTTGGTTTAGTCTAGGAGCTCTACGCATTTTTTCATCTGATGTGCATAATGTGATCATGAGAAAAGCAAGACTGGTAAGAAAAAATGAAATCCGAGAACAGCAAGTAAAACCCCTCTGTGGCAGAAGCACTTATGCTAAACGCTGACGGACCAAGAGACTTGGTGCCTGTAAACAGTGTGGCAGGGTATTTCATGAGAAAAGATACAATCAGTGTTCTGAACCGATCTCTGGCCGTGCACTCGATCGATTAGACTGGATAGTGAATGGGCAGAGTAAGGATTATCCTGACACGCCATCCTATTCCGTTGCTATGCTTAACTGGTTTGTGTGACAAGAGATTGGAAGAGTCACTGGGGGATCGAACTACATAGAGGATGACTCGGATTAGACCGTTTCCTAACCAAACTATGGAAAATTATTTTTGGGGAATGAAAGCCAATGGTCCGAATTATTTGTGAAGAAGTGTGAAAATTTTCTTTTTTTGCTTCATTTTGTGCATGCTTTTATTTTTAGTTTCGAACCTTCCCATGCTTTTGAGAGGATACTAACGATTACTCAAAGAAAGGTTATTTCACATTCCATCCTTCAATGATCTCATTAACTTTGCTTTGTTTGATGCAACAAAAGTGATCTATTTTCATAACTCACAGGAAATTTTTGCATGCACATACATATGCACCTATTTGAGAAAGGACCTTAGGCCATCTTTGGATCAACTTTGAGCCTCAACTTATTCGTTCATAGAACAATGACCTTCGTCAACCATGATTGAGCCTTCAAACATATGAATTCTTTTCCAAAAAGCCACAAAAGTGACCAAGCCTTAAGAAAATATATTTGACATACCTTGCTATCTAATTTTCTTACACCCTTTTATAAATCAGAATGATGCAGAAAAGTATGGAAATTAGAAAATGCAATGATGGCTACTGTTCCATAAAAGGAAAGAAAATTGGTGAAAACAACCCACAAAAAGGGGAAAGAGACCGAAATACAAGGACTTTCAAGGAAAGTGAAAAATGAGAAAATAAAAGAAAGAAGTCCCATGCCCAGGCAAAATGTCGAAAAGCCAAACAGAGGTGTGCTAAAATGCATAAAATAGATAGCCTTTGAACTCCATTGACGTCATTTCGTTAGCCACTGACCTCTGGCCCCATTACAACCTACTAAAAGTCCTAGGTGATCTCAAGTTCGTTGCATATGTATGTCTTCAACTAAAAGTGGGGTATGTTACTGCATTACTTTATTTGCATCAATATTCTTTCATGAGATTATGCCAACATATGATTAGTTTGAATCCAAAAAGCTTCATTCATTACGCATGCAGTCTTCCGATTGACCATCTTCCGACTACATGCCCTGTGAGAAACAAGTCACTATAATCGGAGCGAACCCTTTGTTGAGGGTATGCCTAAGTAAGAATTGTAAAATCAAAACTACCAATGGTGAGTGATAAGCGGAATGGTTATATCAACTCTTGTTTCGAGAATGATCATCCCATTCCTAAGGAAATTTCAAATGCTAATGTGAAAAGTGCTAACTTTTGCATAGAATTGGTACCATTGGAAAAGAAATGTGGGGGATAAGTCATGATTGAGGGATGGGTGTCTCGGTGATCATGTTGATGATTTTTTTGAATTAACAATTTTACATGCCCATCTGTCCTACCGAAGTTTGTGGGTAGCTTCATTGGAAACCCTCACGAGACACCACTCGTCCACTAGGGTAAACCTAGGGGTTTAACGGCTGGTTGCATAAGCTAAATGCAATCGGATAACATTCAAAAAAGGTGTTGAAAATAGATTTATTTATTGTTGTATTACTAGGGACTAGCAATATCTAGGTTGGGGGGTGTGATTGGCACTCAATTATAACAATTTATTGTGTTTTTTCTGGACTAATTATACTTTGATGGAGTTCAAATGATGATGTTTCAGGTGCTAAAGGGATAAAAAGGGTCAAGGATAACAAGTACAACATTTAAGTGTAACTGCAACATTTGATCAACAAAGGAAAAGCTTGAGGACAACAAGACCGTTCGAACGGTGATCAACGTTCGAACGCTTCCCCTAAACTAGGTAGATGAGGCAAAGGCATGTTGTAGACAGACCCTGGAGATTAAAGCCTAACGTTCAAACACCATGCTACGTTCAAACGCAACATCACGTTCGAACGCTGGACCAAATTTGAATGCCACTGGGAGCACTGACACGATCTGGTTGACTGAAATACATAGCGTGTGAAGACCTCTATTGCCAGAAGAAGGATCCTCAGGCACATGGGTGCCATGATCGACTGCATTGGGGTTATTTGTGGACCCTGAGTGCTGTAGAGAGTGGGTGAATAGTTTGACAGAAGACTGCAACCCACGTGAAGCCTGGAAATCAACACAGATATACAAGCAAAAACAGCCTTCGTGTTTGAACGGAAGGGACCGTTCGAACGTTCCCACTGACAGACTGCAGATCGCCTGATTCTTTGACTGAACCCCAGATTCTCACCTTGACTTTGGCGTCCAGCACTGCTCTTTCACCCCCTCCCTTGCTCTTCCCTGCCTATAAATACTCCCTTTTTGGGAGCTTTGAGGAACACACTTGGGGAAAGAGATCAAGAGCTCTCCTCTTGAAGAATACCTAGTCTTTATATGTATTTTAGTGTTTCATTTTAATTCAAGTATTTACTTTCTAGTTCTTTAATTCAAGTCTTTTACATTTATGCTCCTTTTAATTACTTCAAGTCTTTATTATAGTTGGGAAGTTAATTCCCTACTTGTCTTCATTTCTATTGAGTTGGGAAGATAAATTCCCTACTTTTGTTTTTAAATTCATGTACTTTATGTTCTTGCCCTTATATTAATGCTCTTACTTTCTTGCTTTCTATTAAGTCTTGCACCTTCATTATTTGAGCTCATCTTCTTCTTAGAGGAGTGAAACTCTTCCACTTTTCTAGAGCATTACCAAAGCCAAGAAGGGTAGAATGTGATTCATTCATTCTTTGTTGAAGATCTAGTTTTCTTTTACTTTTCTTTCACTTCCATTGCTTGAGCATCTTCTTCTTAGAGGAGTGAAACTCTTCCACTTTTCTAGAGCTTTCCTAAAGCCAAGAAGGATGGAACGT
>CM042193.1:28402117-28521830 GCA_023539305.1 Ilex asprella | reverse complement strand
ACTTCAAGTCTTTATTATAGTTGGGAAGTTAATTCCCTACTTGTCTTCATTTCTATTGAGTTGGGAAGATAAATTCCCTACTTTTGTTTTTAAATTCATGTACTTTATGTTCTTGCCCTTATATTAATGCTCTTACTTTCTTGCTTTCTATTAAGTCTTGCACCTTCATTATTTGAGCTCATCTTCTTCTTAGAGGAGTGAAACTCTTCCACTTTTCTAGAGCATTACCAAAGCCAAGAAGGGTAGAATGTGATTCATTCATTCTTTGTTGAAGATCTAGTTTTCTTTTACTTTTCTTTCACTTCCATTGCTTGAGCATCTTCTTCTTAGAGGAGTGAAACTCTTCCACTTTTCTAGAGCTTTCCTAAAGCCAAGAAGGATGGAACGTAATTCACTCATTCTTCGTTGAAGATCAACTTCGGAGTTTCTCTACTTGGAGAGATGAGTACCATTCACTTTTCTAGCTTTACCCAAGTCATGAAGAGTGAGTAGTCCTCATTTACTCTTTAGAGAGAGGTGATAAATATGTAATGACCATCCGGATATTATACGTGTGCATTTCTTTCACACTTCAATGCTTTATTTACTTGCTTAGTGGGAGACTGGATGAGTTAAGCAAAGTTAGGGTAACTTGCACAACCAAAGGATATTTCTATGATCTGGATAACTCCTACATTGAAAGATCCGTTGGTTCAAGGCAAGTACCCTAGCTAGTTCTTTGTGTAATCAATGGGTATTTCTATGGTAAATGGATGACTCCTTCTACAAAGATTCATTGATTCTAAGCAAAGAACCCCGGCTAGTATTTTGTGTAACCAAGGGATATTTTCTATGGAAAATGGATTACTCCTTCTAGAAAGATCCATTGTGTGAGACAAATACCTCGGGATAGAACTTTAAGATAAACTCCTCAATCTCCACCACCATTCCACTTCATAAAAAGGATGGAGCTTTAACCCAATCTATCCTTATCTTCCAATTAACTCACTATTGACATGAGAGTTAGTTGAGTTACAAAACACAAGTGTTATACGCCGGATAATTCATTACATATCCTGAACCTCGAACTAAAAAGTGACTTTAATTATATTGAAATCTTATATTTTGTCTAGAAAAAAATCTCTTGAAAAGAATTTAACATTCTGTTCAAAAAACCATCCACTTCTCACAAAACTCAAAAAGGTAACAATCAGTCGGTCTTCATCACAACTTACTTTGAAAACACCAAAACATATTCCCTGTGGATTCAACTCTGGACTCAAATCGGATTATTACTACAGCTTAACCGCCTGCACTTGGGTGTACACATTTCGGATCAAGCCAATACCTACGAATTGTGTACTTTCAGC
This sequence comes from Ilex asprella, assembly GCA_023539305.1. Classification (NCBI taxonomy): domain Eukaryota; kingdom Viridiplantae; phylum Streptophyta; class Magnoliopsida; order Aquifoliales; family Aquifoliaceae; genus Ilex; species Ilex asprella. The sequence goes on along the minus strand of CM042193.1, from coordinate 28,520,481 downwards.
TTGATGAAATTGCAAGTTTTTAATTATTTTAAGTTCATTTTTATTTGTTTTGTGTGTTTTGATAATATTTGGTAGGAATCATCATTTAGAAGTAAACAAGATCATTTGGAAGGAAACAAGGTCGATTTGGAAGGATTAGCCCACTAGTTTCCCAAAATTTTGACACAGTTCCGCTGTTTTTCCAATTTTTGAACATGATCCAATTCAAATCTGAAAAAGTGCAAAACATAAAAGTTGTAGATCTAGATGTCTTTTGTATTGTGTCAAAATTTAAGCTCAATCAGACGGTGAGATGAAGAGTTATGACAATTCAACAAAAACTGGTCTGGAGCAGAAAAAAAGAGAGCAGTGCTATTCCAGCGCTAAATCAGCGCCCCTGCAACCACTTACTGTCCATGTAGCGCTGTTTCAGTGCCATTTCAGTTCAGCTGCGCATGTGCTAGTCCAGGACGCAAATTTATGACTTGTTTTGACCCGAAATTAGACTCCAATGCCTCATATATGCTAGGGTTTGTGTGGGATAAAGATATTCTGACTTTTGGGGGCTAAAAACATCTAGATAAAACCAAGGAATTGGAAAAAATTGAAGACAAGAATCAAGGAATCGACACGAAGAAGATTGGACTTGAAGGCTAGAGAAGGATTGAAGATTGCACCTAAGTTTTCATTCCTTTTCTCTTACTTTTAATTCTTGTTTTTCTGAGATGTTGTTTAATTTGTGAAGGATGTTTTTTAATTACATTATGAACTAAATTTCTATTAAGATTGCAACGGAACCTAATGTTTAGTTAAATTGCTCTGCTCTCGTTCCTAGTTTTTGTTGATCATATATGAGTTGTTTGTCATATTTTGTGCTTAATGTATGATTGTATGGCCAACAATTAATTTGATTCTCTAGATGAAATTGGGAGATGAATTCTAGCGATAGATCTGAATATGATGACATGCGTCTAGTTTATTCTCCTTAGGGTTGAATAGCTAGGTTTGTGTATAGGATAGGAATATACCTATACGCCGTGTGTAACTTTTATGAGAGTTTGAACTTAATGAATCTGTTCCAACTTATTTTGCATAGAAATATATAGCAATTTAATTGGGAGAGATATGCTTATCTAACTATCGGAAGAGGTTTGATAAATAATTTTGAAGTCTCAGTTAACAACTTATTTTGATCAATTTACTAGAAGGATAGTAGAAAGATTTATACGAAGCATTAGGAGAAGTTGTAATCTTAATTTTGTATGCTAACACGATCTAAAGGACAGGGGCTACTACCTTATGAAGACGAAATCGAGAAAAGGTGCCGAAACTTGCGAAAACAGTGTGAAGAAGAAAACTACCAAGAAGCTATGGCTGAAGAGAAACAGAAATCGTTCAGGAATTATGCTATGCCGCTTGTGACGGAATTACAATCAAGCATTCGAAGGCCAACAATTCAAGTAAACAATTTCGAGATCATGTCGGGTACCATTCAAATGATTCAGAATTCAGTGCAATTTGGGGGTTTGCCTATCGATGACCCAAACGATCATTTGATGAGTTTTCTGGAGATATGCGACACATTCAGATACAATGGGGTTTCTGAAGATGCGATTAGACTCTAACTTTTCCCTTTCTCACTTCATGATAAGGCGAAAAGTTGGTTGCATTCATTGCCGTCGGATTCTACTACTACGTGGTCAGATTTAGCTCAAAAATTCTTAGCTAAATACTTTCCACCAGCTAAAACTGCAAGGATGAGAAACGATATCACTTCATTCACACAGTATGACTCTGAGACTCTCTATGAAGCTTGGGAGCAATTCAAAGACTTGCTCCGAAAATGCCCTCACCATGGTATTCCTAATTAGTTGCAAATTCAAACATTCTATAATGGGTTGTTTAGTGCTACCCGAATCAGTATCGATGCAGCTGCAGGTGGGGCATTAATGGGAAAAAATTTTGATGAAGCATACGAGTTATTAGAAACAATGGTTGTAAATAATTATCAGTGGCCTTTTGCAAGGATCAATCAGCCAAAGGTAGCAGGGATTTATGAAGTTGATACGGTTACTACATTGGCTGCACATATTGCTACGCTGTCAAAGAAGAATGATGCTCTAGGAGTGCAACCTATTGAGAGTGTGGCAGTTGTCTGCGAATTGTGTGCAGGGAACCATCCAAGAGATCAATGTGCAATTAATCTAGAGTCGGTACAATACATTGGTAACCACAACAGGCAGCAATATAGTAACAATTCCAACAATCATAATCCTGGTTGGAGGAATCATCCGGGTTTTTCTTGGAACAATAATCAAGCCCAAACCTTTGCTCCAAGAAAATCATACCCACTAGGATTTCAAAATCAAGCGTCACCATAGCAGGAAAAGAAGTCGAATTTGGAGGAGTTGCTTTCCAAGTACATAGCACAGAGTGAGACAAGGATGAACAGTATAGATGTATCAATTCAAAACCTGGAAAACCAAATGGGTCAGCTTGCTAATGCCATTAACAACCGACCTCAAGGCACTCTACCTAGTGATACAGAGATCAATCATAAGAGGGAAGGTAAGGAGTGCTGCAATTCTATTACATTACGAAGCGAAAAAGAGTCACCTGAGGTTGTTGGTGGATCTCCAAAACAATCACATGGAGATGATAGTGAGGGTAAAGGAAAAGATAGCAACGATGTGGAACATTAAAAGAAAGAAGAAGATCCAGTTGAATGTTCTAATAGAGGTAATCTGAGACCTATTGTGCCTCTCGTGTCGTTTTCACAACGTTTACAGAAACAAAAGTGGGATAAGGAGTTCTCTAAATTCGTGGAAGTGTTTAAGAAGCTCCAAATAAATATCCCTTTTGCAGAAGCAGTGGAGAAAATGCCTAACTATGTAAAATTTTTGAAGAAAATTTTGTCAAGGAAGAGAAAATTGGGTGATTTCGAGACAGTGGCACTTACGGAGGAGTGTAGTGCTATCCTTCAAAAAAAGCTACCACCGAAGCTCAAAGACCTGGGTAGCTTTACAATTAAATGCACAATAGGCAACCAGTTGTTTGGGAAAGCATTGTGTGATTTGGGAGCAAGTATTAACTTAATGCCGCTCTCAATTTATCAGCAATTGGGATTGAATGAAGCAAAGCCTACCATTGTTACATTGCAATTAGCGGACAGATCACTCACTTATCCAATGGGAATAGTTGAGGACGTTCTAGTGAAAGTGGATAATTTTATTTTTCCAACTGACTTCATAGTTTTGGATTGTGAGGAAGATAGGGAAGTACCTATAATTCTTGGGCGACCATTCTTAGCGACGGGGAGAACACTTATCGATGTACAAAAAGGTGAGCTAACAATGCGAGTCCAAGATCAAGAGGTCACATTCAATGTATATGTAACTATGAAATTTACAGAAGAACCGAAAGAATGTTTTCGGGTTGATGTGATTGAAAAGGTAGTGAATGAGGTATTCGTTCAAAGTTGTATTTCAGATCCCCTTAAGAACGACAAGCTATGTAAAGAGGATGTGTTCCCACATGGAGCAGTTGAAGTCAAGGAAGCCAAATTGAAAAGAAATTTCAAGGTGAACGGGCAGAGACTGAAGCAATATTGGGGCGACGACATTGATCATGAAAAGACCTCAATTACCCATGTCGACCCGGGATGAAACAGGGAGTAGTCAGGCTGAAGACTATAAAATAAGCGCAAATTGGGAGGAAACCCAAATTTTAGTTTCTAAGTTTTATTTCATTTTATTTTAATTTAGTTTTTTATAAGAAATAATGTAGTTAGTTAGTTAGTGCAGTTTGATTGGTATGTCAATTGTTTACAGGTCCCAAGGATTGAACATAAAGTTGGAGCGCACACAAAGCCTTACTAGGAGCCAAGAACAGACCACCTATGTTTCTCGAGTACACTCCCAACTCAGTGGACGAAGAGGACGCTGACGATGATCCCACCTAGCGAAGTCTCAGGGAAGTCCCCTGTCTTAATTTTTCCTACTTTATACATTGAGGACACTGTTTAATTTAAGTTTGGGGGTGTATGCTGGTTTGCATGTTTGCATTATTAGGTATGCATTTAGATTGCATGTTTTATTACAAATTGAGTAATGGGTTGAGTGAATTTGATTATGGCCAATTATGAATGAGATTAATTGTTAATTCAAGGAAAATTGATGAACATGTTGAGTCTGTAGTTTGACATACTAGTAGGTTTTATACTTTTTGTGATCTTTTCATGCATGAGCACATATCCATCTATTTGGTTAATTATTATTTAGAGAATTTATTTGGTTAAATGCTTGTAGGAGATGTCATTGAAACTTTAGAAAACTTATTTAAGCATCATTCAAAGCGAATTGAGGTATTCATATAAGTTTGGGAGAAATGGTGGCTATGATGAGTTAAAAAAAAATTGTTTGAAAATTATTTTGATTTGATCCTTCATGAGAAAAAAAAAATAGAAAAAAAAATAATAGAAAATGGGCATGTGATGAGTAGAGATGGAGCGTAAAACGCACTAACTCATAAACACATGTCAAGAACGAGATAGAGCATAAAACGCACTCATTCCAAAAAAGGCGAGATGGAGCGTAAAACGCACTCGCTCAATAGGAGGTGAGATGGAGCATAAAATGCACTCACCGATAGAAAGGGAAAAATCTTTGGTCCTTCTATTTTTGTGTTTGCCTTAATGAGTGGAGGTTGATGTGAAACGTAAGTCCATAGAGTTGATATTGAGTATCTTCTATGAAGCATTTGATTACGTAAATGTATTTGGGTGATGACTAGCTTGAACAGTTCGGATATGTACATTTATTTAAATGGTCATGAGCGGAGGTAAAATTAAGGAGTATGTTGAATTGATAGATTTAGCACTATTTTGAAGTTTCCCGTGAATTATTATTTGTAGTGACTTTTTGGGGCCATTATGCAGATTCATATTGATCCATTGTTTGAGTAGTTGGTTAATTAATTTTTACAGTTTTTGTTCTTAGTATTTTGCTTGAGGACAAGCAAAGATTGATGAGTGGGTTTTATACCTACGAATTGTGTACTTTCGGCTTGATGAAATTGCAAGTTTTCAATTATTTTAAGTTCATTTTTATTTTTTTTTGTGTGTTTTGATGTTATTTGGTAGGAATCATCATTTGGAAGCAAACAAGATCATTTGGAAGGAAACAAGGTCGATTTGGAAGGATTAGCCCACAAGTTTCCCAAAGTTTTGACACAGTTCCGCTGTTTTTTCAATTTTTGAACATGATCCACTTCAAACGGTGGGATGAAGAGTTATGACAATTCTACAAAAACTGGTATGGAGCAGAAAAAAAAGAGAGCAGCGCTGTTCCAGCACTGAATCAGCGCCCCTGCGCCCACTTATTGTCCATGTAGCACTGTTTCAGCGCCATTTCAGCGCAACTGCATGTGTGCCAGTCCAGGACACGAAATTATGACTTGTTTTGACCCGAAATTGGACTCCAATGCCTCATATATGCTAGGGTTTGGGTGGGATAAAGATATTCTGACTTTTGGGGGCTGAAAACATCTAGAAAACACCAAGGAATTGGAAGAAAATTGAAGACACGAATCAAGGAATCGACACGAAGAAGATTGGACTTGAAGGCTAGAGATGGAATGAAGATTGCACCTAAGTTTTCATTCATTTTCTCTTACTTTTAATTCTTGTTTTTCTGAGATGTATTTTAATTTGAGAAGGATGTTTTTCAATTACATTATGAACTAAATTTCTATTAAGATTGCAACGGAACCTAATGTTTAGTTAAATTGCTCTACTCTCGTTCCTAGTTCTTGTTGATCATACATGAGTTGTTTGTCATATTTTGTGCTTAATATATGATTGTGTGGCCAACAATTAATTTGATTCTCTAGATGAAATTAGGAGATGAATTCTAGGGATAGATCTGAATATGATGACACGCGTCTAGTTTATTCTCCTTAGGGTTGAATAGCTAGGTTTGTGTATAGGATAGGAATATACCTATACGCCGTGTGTAACTTTTATGAGAGTTTGAACTTAATGAATCTATTCCAACTTATTTTGAATATGAATATAGCAATTTAATTGGGAGAGATATGCTTATCTAACTATCGGAAGAGGTTTGATAAATAATTTTGAAGTCTCAGCTAAAAACTTATTTTGATCAATTTACTAGAAGGAGAGTAGAAAGATTTATACGAAGCATTAGGAGAAGTTGTAATCTTAATTTCTTTTATCCGGGAAATTCAACCCTTGATTATTAAGTTTAGCTTTAGTTTTAAATTAGTGAATTCATAGTTCAATTCCAATTGTTTAAATAAAATTGGATTGATACAAAGTTAGTACTTGAAATTTATTAGCAATAATTCTCCGTGGGAACGATACTGTACTTATCACTTTATTACTTGTTGATCGTGTATACTTGCACGTAAATTGTCAATACCAAATTTGGACAACAAAATACATATGCGATACTCATGTATAGGATCAACTTACATAGAATGCTCATGTGTACAAAGTTCACAACAAAGATCAACATGTCCTCCAACACATAACCTTTTCTTAAAGGAATACATATCAACTTTTAGATATTTTTCATTAAAATTTTAAAAAATTCACATATTTTTCATTAATGCAAGCAACAATCAAAATTTTTCAACAACCTTGGTGTATCATACAAATGGTGCACCTCACCCCCAACAAGAATGATGCATTGTCCTCAATGCAACAAAAAGATATTGTATGCAATGAAAGACAATAAGAGAACACCTCGCAATTGAGCTTTTGACAAAAACATCAAGATTTGGATCTATGAGAAACCAATCTATAAAACCAAATAAAGTGAGTGACATAAAAATAAAATTGACATAAGTACATAAAAGGAACTGTACACTAGAAAAGGTAAAAACTAGCTAATCCTCCCCAACCTCCGGATACACCGGGTCAATTAAATCTTCCTCCACCCTCTGTTCTTCAAAATCCTCAAAGAATGACTTGAGCCTTTGGCCATTGACCTTGAATGTATGGCCATCTTTAGGGTTTGTGATATCCACTGCTCCATTGGGGTAGGCCACCTTGACATGATAGGGGCCATCCCAACGGGATCTTAATTTTCATTGGAAGAGGGAGAGACGACAATTATACAAGAGTGTTTTTTGCCCGGGCTCAAATGACTTACTTGTGATGGAATTATTATAAAAAACTTTAGCTCATCCCTTTGAAATTCTGGAACTCTCATATGCATCTCTTCGGATCTCATCTAATTCATTCAGTTCCAACTTTTCCTGCACAACCGCCATTCTCAAGTTAAAATTTAAGGTTTTTATGGCCCAGTAGGCCTTGTGCTCCATTTCAACCAGCAAATGGCAAGCTTTTCCATAAACTAACCGGTAGGGAGACATGCCTGAAACAATTTTATGGGCAGTACGGTACGCCAATAAGGCATCGGTTAATCTGATTGACCAATCCTTCCTGTTTGGGTTAGCCGTTTTTTCCAAGATATTCTTAATCTCCCTATTAGCTAATTCAGCTTGGCCATTGATTTTGTGGCTGGTATGCAGTGGATACTTTGAGTGTAACGCCATATTTAAAACATTAATGATGCAAATGGCCTATTACAGAAATGGGATCCACCATCACTGATCATTGCACGAGGCATCCCAAACCTTGAGAAAATATCTCTCTTTGAGGAACTTGACTACGACCCGGTGGTCATTAGTCTTGGTTGGGATAGCCTCTACCAACTTGGACACGTTGTCCACTGCCAGAAGAATGTACAAATAACCAAAAGACATAGGGAACATACCAATGAAATCGATGCCCCAACAATCAAATGTTTCAATGACAAGGATGGGGGAAAGGGACATCATATTTCGACGGGTCACGTTACCCAATCGTTGGCATCTGTCACTTGACTTACAATATGAAACACAGTTTTTAAACAAAGAGGGCCAATAGAAACCTGACTAAAGAATTTTTGCTAAAGTTTTCTTTGCCGAGAAATGCCCGCCACAAGCTTGAGAGTGGCAGAATGCAAGGACGTTTCGTTGTTCATTTTTGGGCACGTATCTCCTCATGACTTGGTCTAGGCAATAACTGAACAAATACGGATTTTCGAAGGAAAAATACTTCACCTCTGCCATGAATTGTCTTTTATCTTCCGGGCTCCAATGTGACGGTATTTGTCCTGTTGCAATGTAATTATAGATGTCAGCGTACCAAGGACAAAATGAATAAATTGAGAGTAAATGTTCATCAGGAAAAGAGTCAGGAATGGGAATATGCTCACTAGTCTCTTGCACCACCAGTCGGGATAAGTGATTCACCACAACATTCTCTACTCCTTTCTTGTCTTTCTTGTCTTTAAGTGATTCACCACAACCTTGGTTTTGCATCCTGCTTAGCTAAAAAATACTTCAAGGCAGAATGGTCAGTGAAGATGACAATAAGCGAACCAATGATATATGAACGGAATTTATCTAAAGCAAACACTCCGACTAGCAATTCTTTTTCCGTGGTGGTGTAATTCATTTGAGCCTCATTAAGTGACTTGCTAGTGTAGTGAATGACATACGATCGATTTTCCTCCCTCTAACCCAGCACTGCGCCAACTGTGTAATCACTCGCGTCGCACGTGAACTTGAAAGGGCGATCCCAATTAGGTGGTCGCATGATAGGAGACATGACAAGCATGCTTTTTATTTTTTAAAAGGATGCCTCACAATCATTTGACCACTCAAAGGGGACTTCTTTAGACAGTAATTAGGTCAGGGGTTGGGCCAAAACACTGAAATTCTTAATAAATCGAAGATAAAAACTTGCATGGCCAAAAAAAGACTAGATTTCCTTGATGGCTGTTGGCGTGGGAAAGTTGGAGATGGTCTCCACCTTGGATTTGTCAACTTCAATGCCCCTCACCGACACTATGTGGCCCAACACAATTCCTTCCGTCACCATAAAGTGACACTTTTTCCAATTCAATACAAGATCCTTTTCTTCACATCTCTCCAATACTCTCTCTAAGTTCTCCAAGCATCCGTCGAAGGAATCACCAAATACGGAAAAATCATCCGTAAACACCTCCAAAATCTTTTCCACCATATCGCTAAAGATCCCCATCATGCACCGTTGAAAAGTCCTAGTGGGATTGCATAGTCTGAATGACATACGACGATAGGCAAATGTACCATATGGGCAGGTGAATGTTGTCTTCTCTTGGTCTTCTAATGCTATCTCAATCTGATTGTAGCCAGAGTACCCATCTAAGAAATAATAGAATAGGTGCCCCGCTACCCTTTTAAAACTTGATCCAGAAATGCCATTGGAAAGTGATCTTTCCTTGTACAAGCATTGAGTTTCCGGTAGTCAATGCAAACTCTCCATCCGGTTATGATTCTTGTAGGTATGAGTTCATTTTCCACATTTTCCACTACCGTGACTTCGAATTTCTTTGGGACTACTTGTGTTGGACTTACCCATTTGCTATCGGCAATCGGAAAGATGACGCCCACATCAAGTAGTTTTACCACCTTCTCCTTCACCACTTCCTTCATGTTGGGATTTAATCTCCTTTGAGGATTTCTGGGGGGTTTGGCATCCTCCTCAAGGTTGATAGCGCTAATCCCCTTGATGTTTGCAATAGTCCACCCAATTGCTCCTTTTCGATTCCTCAATAACTCCAAAAAAATTTCTTCTTGCTTCTCCTTCAAGGTTGAGCTTATGACTACTGCGAACGTCTCTCCTTCTCCAAGATAGGCATATTTCAAGTGGCAGGGTAACGGCTTTCAATTCTAGTTTTGGCTTTTATTCATCTGACGAGAAAATTTTCCTCTCTTGCTTGGGCAACTCCTCAAAGGCGGGAATCCAACTTTCGATCCCCTTCAATTCTTCACTCCCCTCTTACTTTTCCAATTCCTCAAGGTCAAACTTTTGTTCCTCCTTTAATTTTAACATTCTTTCCAACTCCATTTGCTCCTTGACCAAGATGTCAATTCGATTTACCTCATTCACCTCCTTGTCATCTCCCGGTTGTTTTGCCAGGTTGAACACATTAAGCTCCATAGTCATGTTCCCAAATGCCAATTTCATCAAACCATTATTTCAATTAATCACGGCATTAGATGTAGCAAGGAAGGGATGTCCAAGAATGACAGGCATTTGGGAACTCTGGTTAGCCACGGGATGTGTATCTAATACATTAAAATCAACGAGGAAGTAAAAATTATCAATTTGGACTAACCAGAGTTCCTCAAGTTGAAGTTGTTGATACACCGAGTAGGGGAAGAGATTGACACTTGCACCAAAATCAAGCAATGCTTCCTCCACCCGGCAATTCCCTATGGTTATGGCAATTGTTGGACAACTAGGATCCTTGAATTTCGGAGTGTTGGTCTTCAAAATAGAGCTTACTTGCTCGGTTAAAAATGCCTTTTTCTGAACATTCAACCTCTTCTTCACCGTGCATAGATCCTTCAAAAATTTTGCACATGACGGTATTTGTTTGATAGCGTCGAGGAGAGGGATGTTGATCTTCACCTGCTTGAACATCTCCAAAATGTTAGTATAATTAGCCACCTTGACAGGTGGCTTAAAACGATGGGCAAAAGGGGCAGGCATAGAAGGAATAAACATGTGCTCATCTATCACATTTTCTTTTTCAACTACAACTTTATTTCTATTTTCGCTCACCTCACCTTTTCGGCCAAACATTCTTTGGCCTCACCCTCATTTTCTCCTTGTATTGGCAATGGGGCTTTGGGTGCAACCTTTGGCACCACGGTCTTTTCAAATTGTTTGCCACTTCGAAGAGTGGTGACCGCCTTGAGTTGTTCGCAACACTCTGGGGTGGGTGAGGCCACTTCAACTACATGTTGGCCTTTGGGGTTCTCTTGGGGTTGAGCGGAGAATTTCCCTTTCTCTTGTTGAGACAACCCAATGGCATTGGTGATCTTAGTGAGTGATTAATACTCAAATTTAGCATACTCTTACGCCCCATTTTGGACTAATTATGCTTTGATGGAGTTTAAGTGATGATGTTTCAGGTCTTAAAGTGAACAATGGTTCAAGGGCAATAAAAAGTACCTTTGAAGGCAACCACAGCACATTAGGGAATAAATTGTAAAAGCTTGGAACAAAGAAGCAACGTTTGAACGCAACATACCGTTCGAACGATCATGAAAAACCAGGCCAGCTATTATAGTCTGTCTTGTAGGCAAGACCCAAGGCCTTGGAGACTTGAGTACTACATTTGAACGGTCCTCAATGTTCGAACGTCCACTATAGCAATTACAAGATCAGACTGACAGAAGACTTGGCGTGTTACAGACTTGCAGTTAAAAGGCTCAGGCACTTGAGTGCCACGTTTGAACGACAACAACCATTTGAACGCCCCTATAATTATTAGAGAGAGCAGTCAGATTTTGCAAGGACCTGGAGGGAGATATGCACAGAAGACTTAGATGGAGATATGCACAGAGGACCACTTGTCTTCTAACCTGAATGACAAACACTGAATCCATCTGAGGTTTGAACTGGGTAGAGCAAAGAGAGAGAGACCGTTCGAACGCTCTTTACCGTTCGAACGGCATTGACAGACTGCCTGTAGAGTGGTTGGTTTTTCACTTTGAATTTGGCGCCCAGTTCTATTCTTTTACCCTTGTCCCTGCCTTCTCCTTGCCTATAAATACACTTTGTTTTGTGGAGAGAAGGGAGGTCTCATGGGTAGAATGACTTCAATGATTCATCACTTGGCATTCATCACATATAGCTCTCTTAATTCTTGTCTTAGTTTTTCTCTTTGCTAGAAGAGTTGGGAAGTTTAGATTCTCACTCATTTTTTTTCTTTAATGTTTACATTTACATTTACTTAAGAGTTGAAGTTTATTTAATTCCTCCAAGTCTTTACATTTACATGCTTAATTTAATTTTAGCCTTTATATTTATGCTCTTACATACATGCTTTTATTTATGTCTTGCACCTTCATTATTTGAGCTCCCTTCTTGCTTGGAGGAGTTAAACTCTTCCACCTTTCTAAGAGCTTTAACAAATCCGTGAAGGGTGGAACATGATTCACCCATTCTTCGTTGAAGATTAGCTTTTTATTAATTTTACCTTTAACTTGCGAAGTCCTCTACTTAGAGGGATGAACATCACTCACTTTTCTAGCTTTGCCAAAGCTATGAAGAATTAGTAGTTTCTCATTCCCTCTTTAGTAAGAGGTAAAGGGCATGTATTGATTATCCAGAAATTATATAATTCTTTGTTCTAATACTTAACGTTTATATCCCCTTGCTTATTGGATGATTGATTGTATCTAGCAAAGCTAAGGTACTTTGTATAATCGAAAGTCATTCTATGACATGGATGACTCTTGCATGGAAAGACTCTTCTTTTAAAGAAAGTACCCCAGCTAGATATTCATGACTACCCTTTAATCATCCCCATTATTGTGCTTTATTTTGGAATATTAAAGCCATGGTAGGATGTCATGTAAAAGTAATTGCATGTTTGTGGACGCGATAACTCTCGGTACAAACAATTCTTGTAAATTTCTTATAAGACATCGAAACCATGATTTTAGCTATCCATCCTTATTTTCCGATTGACTTGTTGTTGATACGGGAGTTAATTAAGTAAACAAGCCTAAATATAATAAACCGGATAATTAATCACATGTCCCGATCCTCTAACTAAAGAGTGACTTTCCTGCCATTCGAATTTATCTTATATTTTGTCTAGAAACCTTCTTGGAAAGAATTCAATATTTAATCCAGGAAGAAAATCTCTCAAACTCATAATCACAAACTTCAAGAGTTACAAACCACTGGTCTCCACGGATGCTTACTTCATAACACCAACACAAACAAGTACCATGTGGATTCGACTTCGGACTCAAATCGGTTTATTATTACAACTTGACCGTCTGCACTTGGGTGTACACATTTTGGATCACGTCAAGTTTTTGGTGCCGTTTCCGGGGAACCTTGTAAGATTGTTTTACAGGTAAAAGGAAAAAAAACCTTTATTTTTTGTATATATATTCTTCTATTTACTATAATTAATTTCTTTTGTTTTCATTTATTTTAAGTCTGAGAACGCCCCTCACTATAAAAATTTGCCAACAGAATCTTCTAGATCTGTGAACTAATCTGAACCAAATTCACAAAGATCAATAGCAGACTCGTGTCAGAGTATTATGGCAAATATTGATAGAAATGGAAAAGTTCCCATGAGGGAAGTTGAGGTGTCTAACATTCGAACTTTGAGTGATTACTTAAATCCCACAAGAAATAGTGTCCCCTCGGGTTTTGTATTTCCTCCAGATGCATCCCCTTTACTGTAAAGCCAGGGACTACACAGTTATTGCCTGTTTTTCATGGATTAGATACCGAAAATCCGTATCTGCATATGAAAGATTTTGAAGAAGTGTGTGGAACATTTCAGGACAATTCGAAACTTGCCAAGATGAAACTTTTTCCTTTCTCTCTAAAGGAAAAAGATAAACAATGGCTAAATTCTTTAAAAAATCTTTCCATGCCAACCTAAAAGATCTTTGAAAATAAATTTTCAGAAAAATTTTCCCCTTACATCGGACTAACACACTCAAAAGACAAATCATGAATTTTTCGGTGAAAGAAGGGGAAATATTTTACCAAAGTTGGGAAAGATTTAAAGAACTACTCCAAGCATGTCCATACAATGCTTTTGAAAATAGGACTCTAATAGGATTCTTCTATGACTCCCTACCCACTAGATTGCGTCAGTTTGTCGAAATGATGGCCTAAGGAGAATTTATCGGTAAAAGTCCAGATGAGGCATTCTATTTCTTTGACACTATATCTGATAGTTCTTAGATGTGGGACTCAGCCTCCCCTACCACTAGTGAAGCCAGACCATCCACTTCCCAAGAGGGAAAGTATGTCTTGAGAGAAGATGATGACCTGAGAGCAAAAATGTCCACTTTATCTCGAAAGCTTGAAGCTTTAGAGATGAAAAAAAATCATCAAGTCGAATTGGGCCCTTCCACAGAACAAGTGTGTGGGATTTGTGCATTGACAGGAAATCCTACTGGGGAATGTCCTACCATCCCTGCATTCAAATAAGTCTTGTTAGAACAAACAAATGCAATCTCCAATTTCCACAACCCTTACTCCAACTCATACTCTGAAACATACAATCTAGGGTGGTAAAACCACACAAACTTCAGTTGGAGGAACACACAACCAATTCCCATGAACCAACCACAAAACGCACAACCACCATCTCAAGGACCTCCTGCATATCAACCACACCAACCACCACACAAAAGGAATCTTGAAGAGACATTGAACTAGTACATGCAAACTCAAATGAACTACAATGCACATTCCACCCAATCTTTCATTGAGTTCAAAGCACAGACCACCCACTCCTTTGAAGATCTTAAAATCCACATTCAAAGGTTGACCCAATCCATGAGCACAAAAGAAAAGGGAAAGTTTCCTGCCCAACCAAAACCTCCGCAAGATCAAGCTCAAGTTGTCACTACACTGAGAAGTGGAAAGGTGATTAACAAAACAAGTAGAGATATACTATTTCCAAAATCAAAATCTAATGTTATCCCAGTCAACTCATCAATTGAGCCCAAACTTGTGATTGAAAAAGAGCCTGAGTCTGTGATAGAACAAAAGCCAGAACCTTCCAGGGAAAGAGAACCTCCATGTCCAATTTCCACTCCTTTTACGCATAGACTCATGGCTACCCAAAAGATTAACTATCAGCCAGAAATTTATGAGCTTTTCAAGCATGTAAAAATCAACATTCCACTTTTGGATGCAATCCAACAAGTACCATCTTATGTCAAGTTTCTAAAAGACTTGTGCACAGTCAAGAGAAGCCAGAATATTAAAAAAAGAGCCTTTCTAACATAACAAGTTAGTGCCTTGCTATAATGCAAAACCCCTCCAAAATACAAGGACCCTGGATGTCCAACTATCTCATGTATCATTGGAGATTTTAAGATAGAACAAGCACTGTAAGACCTTGGAGCTAGTGTGAATTTGCTACCTTATTCCATCTACCAACAGTTGGGTCAGGGTGAACTCAAACTCACTTATGTCACACTCCAGTTAACGGACATATCTGTCAAAATCCCCAGGGACATTGTTGAAGACGTGTTTGTCCACGTGGATAATTTTGTCTTCCCTATTGACTTCATTGTTCTAGATACTCAACCAGCATTACATTCAGAGAACCAAATTCCTATCATTCTTGGTCGACCCTTCCTAGCAACTTCTAATGCACTAATCAATTGCAGGAATAGAGTCATGAAATTAACTTTTGGGGATATGAATCTTTAGCTGAATATTTTTAATATTGCTAAACACCTAGGAGAGGATGGGGATGAAGGGGAAGTAAACTCCATTGAATCTTTGAAACAAGAACATCTGAATGACACACTTTGTGAATATCTGACTGACTCATCTCTGATAGAGTCTGACTCATCTAAGTCAAATCCACAAAGTTGCCCTACTCATACTATTGAGACATGGGCGCCCAAATTTGAGGAACTTTCATCAAATGGCACAAAACTAACCTCATCAAGTGACAGGCCACCCAAGCCTGAATTAAAACCTCTCCCATCTGACCTCAAGTATGCATTTTTAGGAGAAAACAAGTCATACCTAGTGGTAATCTCATCTAAGCTTACAGACTTGAAAGAGTCTAAACTAATTGAAGCTCTTAAAAGTTATGAAAGCACGATTGGGTGGATCATCTCTGACTTGAAAGGTATAAGTCTGTTGAACTGTAATCATGCAATATATCTTGAAGAGCACTCAAAATCCTCTCGTCAAATGCAGAGATGACTGAATCCTCACATGAAGGAAGTCATAAGAATGGAGGTACTCAAACTCTTAGATACAAGAATAATCTTTCCCATCTCCGATAGCAAATGGGTAAGTCCAACCCAAGTTCTGCCCAAAAAGTCTAAGATCATCGTGGTCAAAAATGATGCCAATGAACTAGTGCCAACTCGAGTCGTCACAGGATGGTAAATGTGCATTGATTACCGAAAACTGATTTTGGTAACTAGGAAAGACGATTTCCCCCTCCCATTCCTTGATCAAGTTCTAAAAAGAATTGCATGCCATGAATTTTACTATTTTTTGGATGGATATTCCAGGTATAATCAAATTGAGATTACCTTAGATGATCAGGAGAAAACCACATTCTCATGTCCCTTTGGCACCTTTGCATTTAAAAGAATGCCTTTTGGACTTTGTAACGCTCCTGCAATATTTCAAAGGTACATGCTAAGCTTATTTAGTGACATGGTTGAAAAAAAATTGGAAATATTTATGGACGATTTCTCTGTCTGTGGTGACTCATTTGATCTGTGTGTGGCAAACTTAGACAAAGTTTTAATAAGGTATAAAGAAGCTAATTTGGTGCTTAATTGGGAAAAATATCATTTCAAAGTAACACAAGACATTGTTTTAGGTCACACAGTATCGTCTGAAGGCATGAAAGTTGACAAGGCAAAAATTGATCTAATTGAAAATCTGCCAGCACCCAAGACTGTAAAGGATGTTCGATCATTTTTGGGACTTATAGGTTTTTACAGGAGATTCATAAAAGACTTCAGTACTATAGCCAAACTCATGTGTCATCTCCTGAGTCAGGATGTAATCTTTGACTGGAATGAAGTTTGCCAAAAAGCTTTCAAGAAGCTAAAGGGCATGTTAATTTCAGCTCCAATAATGCAACCCCCTGACTGGACTCTACCCTTTGAATGAATGTGTGATGCAAGTGATTATGTTGTAGGTGTTGTCTTGGGGCAAAGAAAAGATAAGAAACCCCATGTAATTTACTATGCAAGCAAAACTTTGAATGATGCTCAAATGAATTATTCTACAACTGAAAAAGAATTGCTTGCTGTAGTTTTTGCTTTGGAAAATTTTTGTTCTTATCTTGTTAGGTCTTCTGTTGCAATATTCATTGACCATGCAGCCCTAAAATTCTTGCTCACAAAGAAAGATACCAAACCAAGGCTCTTAAGATAGATAATCTTACTTCAAGAGTTTGATCTTGTCATTAAAGATAAGAAAGGGGTTGAAAATGTGGTGGTAAATTATCTGTCCAGATTAACTTATGAATTCCATGAGGATGGACTGCCAATCAATGAGAAATTCTCGGATGAACAACTGTTCATAATTGATGAGACCCCATGGTATGCAGACATTGCTAATTTCCTAGCTACTAGAACACTACCTCCGTCATTCACTCCCATGGACAAAAAGAAATTTTTTAGGAAGGTTTGTAACTTCTTTTAGGAAGATCCCTATGTATTCAAATACTGTAAGGATCAAATCATAAGATGTTGCATCCCAGCTCATGAAAGCAGACATGTAATATCATTTTGTCATTCTGAAGCATGTGGTGGCCACTTTTCATCAAGGAAAACTGCTGTAAAAATTTTACAGTGTGGATTTTACTGGCCTATACTTTTTAAAGGCGTCCATGCCTTTTGTTTAACGTGTGATAGATGCCAAAGATTAGGAAATATTTCAAAAATAAACATGATGCCCTTAAACCCAATTCTGGTTATTGAAATTTTTGACTGCTGGGGCATCGATTTTATGGGACCATTCCCACCTTCCTTTGGCTATCTATATAATTTAGTGGCAGTAGACTATGTATCCAAATAGGTTTAGGCAATTCCATGCCAAAATAATGATCACCGAACGGTGATAAAAGTTTTAAAAGAAAATATTTTGTCCCGATTAGGAATTCCTAAAGCAATCATAAGTGATGAGGGTTCTCATTTTTACAATCGCCCTTTTTTGAATTTGATAAAAAAATATTTAATTTTTCACAAAGTTGCAACCCCTTATCACCCACAAACTAGTGGACAGGGCGAATTAGCTAATCGGGAGATCAAATTAATTATAGAAGAAACGGTAAACCCAGATCGCAAAGATTGGTCGTCAAGACTGACTGATGCACTCTGGGCATATCGTACTGCTATTAAAATAATTTTGGGCATGTCTCCCTATTGATTAGTCTATGGAAAACCTTATCACCTACTTGTGGAATTGGAACATAGGGCATACTGGGCCATTAAAGCAATGAATTTTGACCTAGACAAGGCTGGACTTTCAAGAAAACTTCAGATAAATGAATTGGAAGAATTGAGAAATTAAGCTTATAAAAATGCCAAGATTGCTAAAAACAGGATGAAAATTTTCCATGACAAGAACATTGCACAAAAATCCTTTGAACCTTCCTAAAAGGTCATATTGTTTAATTCAAGACTTCGCTTCTTCCCTGGTAAGTTAAAATCTAGATGGACTAGACCTTAAATTGTGAAAAAGGTGTTTGATCATGGAGCAATTGAAGTGAAAAACCCATCAAATGGTAATATCTTTATTGTTAAAGGTCAGAGGTTGAAACCATTTTTAGAGGATTTTGTTAAAAATATGAAAACCTTTATTTTAATGGAACTAGAATGCCCCTCCAAAAATCGCGTCTACCGACACTCAAAAGGGTCGGATCAGGTAAAAACCCGACTCGAGGAGACACCATCATGAGACCCCCACCACTTTTTCTACCTTTCCCATCAGTCTTCATTGAGCCCCCCACCACCGACTTTTTCTTCTTTCCCTCTTCTTTTTATTCTTCTTTTTCTTCCTCGCTTTTTGTTCTGCTTTGTTCTTTCTTCTCCTTAGTTTTCTTTTCCCTTTTTTCTGCAAAACTGACCATACCCAAGTGAAATCATGTCCATGTACCCCGAAGATCAAATCCCTACTCTCATGTTTTATATTGTTTTGCTACAATTGTTTATGGGTATACTATTATTTTTCGCAATTATACACAAGCCTTACAAGTGTAACCGAGGCCAAGATCTGAATCGAAAGGATTAATGGTTGCATTTGAATTTGTAGGTATCTAAAGAAGCACGGGCCACTGCCTTTCAACCTCATTTCAAAAAATTTTCTGTTAAATTCGAAACATTAGGGACAATGTTCACTTCAGGTTGGGGGTGTGAGAACCTATATTTCATATTTTGTCTGTATTTTATTTTTGTACCCGTACTGTAAATTTTTGTTGTTGTTGTTGTTGTTGTCCTAATTTTATTATGTAATGTGTCTTGTTATATATGTGGGTCAGTTTAAACTGTCTTTGTGACTGGCAGACATTAAAGAACTGGATAGTGAGTCTTAAAGCTTAGGAATTATGGATGTTAAACTTTTTTGGTTTAGTCTAGGAGCTCTACGAACTTTTCCATCAAATGTACATACAGTGATCATGAGAAAAGCAAGATTGGTAAGGAAAAATGAGATCCGAGAACAGCAAGCAAAATCCCTCTGTGGCAGAAGCACTTTTGCTAAACGCCGTCGTACCAAGAGACTTGGTGCCTGTAAATAGTGTGCCCGGGTATTTCTTGATAATAGATACAATCAGTGTTCTAAACCAATTTCTAGTCATGCACTCAATCGATTAGACTGGATAGTGAATGGGCAAAGTAAGGATTATCCTGATACGCCATCCTATTCCGGTGCTTTGCTTAACCGGTTTGTACGACAGCAGATTGGAAAATTCACTAGTTGTTTGAACTACATAGAGGATGACTCTGATTAAGATTGTTTTCTGACAAATTGTGAAAAAATTGTGTTTTGAGGAATGAAAGCCAATGGTCCGAATTTTGGTAAATAACGTGCAATTCCTTTTAATTTTTGTACATATTTTTCTGCTTTAAATTGCTACAATGAAAATATGGGCTGAGTAAGGAATGTCTCAAAATATCAACCTCAAGCGTGGGTGGGGATTTATCTTGAGAGGCCATGAATTTTTATTTTGAACTTGTGATGTTTAACCTTCTCTAAGGGTATGTTGTGTAATAGAGGAACATTTTAGTTTTGGTTTAACATTCGAACGTTGAGTCCCGTTTAAACGTGTGATGCTTGCAATACTTTGCGACTTATGACTTCTCTGATGAAAACACTGTTGAAACACAAAGTACTGGGAGAAATCACCATTCGAATGCCCTATACCGTTCGAATGATAGTTTAAAATTCTTCATTTCACGTTCAAACGTTTACATCGTTCGAACGGTGCGACGCAGAGTATAAATACCTAAACCTCTGATTCATTTCAAAATTTCAAAAATCTCTCAAACCCTAGAGCTCGTTTCTCACTTCCCATACCTCAATATTCCCTCAAACCCCAAGAAACCCTAATTCGACTTACCCCAACCCATCTGCAACTCAAAAGCATCATCCCCACACCAGAAAACCCAAAGTTTCAAAACCTCCTCCAGGCTGCCACCGTTCGAACGCCATGCCTCGGATGAAGATACCTGCTAGGCGCGATCCACCAGTGAACTAAGAGCCTAACTGGGTGGAGGAGGTGATCCAATAAGGACAAGGCAAGGAGAAGAGAAAGAGGTACGACCGTACTAGGTTTTTAAACGCTCTAAAAGAGGAAAGGTATGAGCATTTATTTAGAAATCAAGTTGTGGTGTGTGAGAGAGACATTGTAGTATCTGACTTTGCTGAGCTGGGTTTGTTGGAGGAGATGGAGAGAAGAGAATGGGTATGACATTTGAAGAATAGAGGGAGAACCATTGTTGATTTGGTGCAGGAGTTTTACTCCAATGCTGAAATCATCAACGACACCATACGAACCTATGTACAGGGAACCCACATCAATGTGGATGAGTCGTATCTCAAGGAGATTAGACCAGAACTGCCTCAAGTGGAAAACCCCAAATACCCCCAAAGAAAAATGTTGAGTTGGATAGGGTAGGCAAGGAGTTAACTAGGGTTGCGGATTTTTCATAGGGAAGGAGAAATTTTTTGAAACAAAGGGAATTGACCGACAAGTATAGAATGCTTAGCTTGATTGCAGTCTCCAACTTAGCCCCACTGAAAAGAAAAAATGAGATTTTGCCAGAGATGGCTCACCTCCTCTATGTTATAGGGAAAGGACATAGCATTGACCTCCCTTCTCTCATCCTAAATGAAATCCAGAAAGGGTGTAATATGAGGAAAAGTGCATTGCCCTTTGGCACTTTGGTGACAGAGATTTGTCTAAAAAAAGGAGTATGGGAGAGGCCAGAGATGGAGTACAGTTGCCAATGGAACAACTTAACAAGGGCTCATTCAAGAAAAGCCGGGGGCATAGTGATACATCGGCAAGAAGGCAAGAAATGCCACCAGTCCAAGGGGAGATGAAGTACAAGAAGAGCTTGATCGAGAACAAGAGAGGGAGTTAGAGAGAGAGATGGAGGAGGAGAGAGCACAGCCTGATCAGGCAAGACCTAGCTCCAGTACTCGGAGGTCCCTTAGGGATGTCATGATTGGGATTGAGATCAATCAAGTTGAGATTCTCCGAGAGCAAGCAGAGATCTTCAAACAACAGGAAGAGATTCTTAGCTATCTTAGGGCTGGAGCTAGAGGAGATTGAGAGGAGATGTTTGTTTTGTGGATTATCTGTTCTTTTGTTTGTTTGTTTAGTTTGTTTGAGTGGTTTGATGGATGTTTTTAAAGTTTTGTGTGGTTATGTTGTTATTTTGTCACTTCTTTTGGATAGATTGGATCATTAATGATTGATGTACTGAATGATCATATTTTGTGAATGGAATGATTCAGTTTATCATTTTTTTTCTAGTTAAAAGCATTTGTAAAATTAGCACTTTAGTAGCTCTTGTTGATAAAAACACATGTGGAGGTTAAGATTGTTTGATGAAGTAACTAATCACATGATTAGTTTGACACCCAACTTGGCAATCTAGACCTAAGACCACAACGCTTTTAACTGATATTATCTCTATGCTTAAATTATCAAATGTACGTTAGTATTTGTTATTCTCAAGGTACACGGTGATCAAACTCGAAATGGAATCGGTACATAACCGACATTCCACGAAAAACCCGACATAACCAGTGGAGATAACAAAAGATACCACGGTAAGTTTTGAGCTTTGCGATGCTTCAGAAAGAATATCCACATTTACTCAAAAGAGGTTTTCTTTCACCACCCATCTTTCAATAATCTCATTAATTTTGTTTTGATTGATACAACTAATGTGATCTATTCACATATCCCGCAATAAATACAGGCAAGACAACACATGCATATGCACATACTTGAGAAAGGATCTTAGGCCATCTTTGGATCAACTTTGAGCCTTAGCTAATTTTTTCACAAAAGTATGACCCTAGTCAGCCATGATCGAGCCTTCAAAGTATGAATTCTTTTCCAAAAAGCTCATATGATAACCAAGCCACAAGGAAAAATACTTGACTTACCCTGCAATCTAATTTTCTTGCACCCTCGTATAAATTCGAATGATACAGAAAAGCAAGGAAACTAGAAAAGATAATGGAGGCTACTGTTCCATGAAAGAAAAAAATCGGTGAAAGCAACTGAAAAAGGAAAAGAGGTAGAAAGACAGGGAATTGCCAAGAAAGTGAAAAATAGGAAATATGCAAGAAAGAAATCTCATTCCCAGAAGAAATGTCGAAAATCCAACCAGAGGTGCGCTAAAATGCATAAAAGAGATGGCATTTTTTAAACTCCATTGACGTCATTTCGTTAGCCACTGACCTCTAGCCACATTACAACTTATGAAAGCCCTAATTGATCTCAAGTCTGATACATGTTCATGTTGTCAATCAAAAGTTGGGATATGTTATATAGCATTTCATTATTTGCATTAATATTCTTCCATGTGGTTATGCCAAAATGTTTGCTAAAAAGTTTCACTCATTTACTAAATTGTGCATGCAATTTCTGATTGGTCATCTTCTAATTACATGCTCAGTGAGACCAAGCCACCTTATTCGGAGTGAATCTTTTGCTGAGAGCATCCCTATGAGAGATTTGTGAAGTCAAAACTATCCATGAAGGGTGGTAAAAGTGGAATGTTTGTTACATAACAATTCTGGTTTCTAGAATGACCATCCAACTACAAAGGAAATTTTAAATGCAAATGTGACAGATGTTAATTTTTGCATAGGGATAGTACCAATGGTGAAGAGCATGCGAGATTTAAAGTCGAAATTGAGGGATGGGTATCTCAATGACCATGATGATAATTTACTTTAATCAGCAATCTCACATTTACATTTGTTCGACCGAAGTTTGTGGGTAGCTTCATTGGAAACCCTCATGAAACAACACTCGTCCACTAGGGTAAACCTAGAGGTTTGACGGCTTGTTGCATAAGCTAAATGTAACTGGATAACATACGAAAAATGTGTTAGAAATAGAATTACATCGAATTATAATTGTATTACTAGGGACTAGCAATATCTAGGTTGGGAGTGTGATTAATACTCAAATGTAGCATACTCTTATGCCCCATTTTGGACTAATTGTGCTTTGATGGAGTTTAAGTGATGATGTTCCAGGTCTTAAAGTGAACAAGGGTTCAAGGGCAACAAAAAGTACCTTTGAAGGCAACCACAGCACATTAGGAAACAAATTATAAAAGCTAGGAACAAGAAAGCAACGTTCGAACGCAATATATCATTCGATTGGACATGAAAAACTGAGCCAACTATTATAGTATGTGTTGTAGGCAAGACCCAAGGCCCTGGAGACTTGAGTACTACGTTCGAACAATCCTCAACGTTCGAACGTCCGCTGGAGCAATCATAAGATCAGACTGACTGATGACATGGCGTGTTGTAGACTTGCAGTCAGAAGGTTCAGGCACTTGAGTGCCACATTCGAACGACAACCACCGTTCGAACGCCCCTGGAATTATTGGAGAGAGCAGTTAGATTCTGCAAGGACCTGGAGGGAGATATGCACAGAGGACTTAGAAATTTCACAAAGGACCACATGTCTTCTGACCTGAATGCCAGACATTGAATCCTTTGATGTTTGAACGGTGTAGAGCAAAGAGAGAGAAATCGTTCGAATGCCCTTTTCCGTTCGAACGGTATTGACAGACTGCCAGCAGAGTGGTTAGCTTTTCACTTTGACTTTGGCACCCCGTTCTATTCTTTTACCCCTCTCCCTTGCCTTCTACTTGCCCATAAATACACTTGGTTTTGTTGAGAGAAGGGAGGTCTCATGGGTGGAATCACTTGAAGGATTCATCACTTGGCATTCATCACATATAGCTCTCTTAATTCTTGTCTTAGTTTTTCTCTTTGGTAGAAGAGTTGGAAAGTTTAGATTCTCACTCATTTTTTTTACTTTAATGTTTACATTTACATTTACTTAAGAGTTGGAGATTCTTTAATTCCTCCAAGTCTTTACGTTTACATGCTTAATTTAATTTTAGTCTTTACATTTATGCTCTTACATACATGCTTTTATTTATGTCATGCACCTTCATTATTTGAGCTCCCTTCTTGCTTAGAAGAGTGAAACTCTTCCACCTTTCTAAGAGCGTTAACAAAGCCGTGAAGGGTAGAATGTGATTCACTCATTCTTCATTGAAGATTAGCTCCTTCTTAATTATACCTTTAACTTGTGAAGTCCTCTACTTAGAGGGATTAGCATCACTCACTTTTTTAGCTTTGCCAAAGCTATGAAGAGAGAGTAGTTTCTCATTCACTCTTTAGTAAGAGGTAAATGGCATGTGTTGATTATCCATAAGCTATATGATGTTTTGTTCTAATACTTAACGTTTATATCCCCTTGCTTATTGGATGATTGATTGTATCTAGCAAAACTAAGGTACTTTGTATAATTGAAAGTCTTTCTATGACATGGATGACTCTTGCATGTAAATACTCCTCGTTTCAGGGCAAGTACCCCAGCTAGATCTTCATGACTATCCTTTAATCATCCACATTATTGTGCTTTATTTTAGAATATTAAAGCCATGGTTGGATGTCATGTAGAAGCACTTGCTTGTTTGTGGACGCGATAACTCTCGGTGCAAACAATTCTTGTAAATTTCTTATAAGATATCGGAACCATGATTTTAATAGTCCATCCTTATCTTCTGATTGACTTGCTGTTGACACGAGAATATAATAAACCGAATAATTAATCACATGTCACGATCCTTGAACTAAAGAGTGACTTTATTGCCATTTGAATTTATTTTATATTTTGTCTAGAAACTTTCTTGGAAAGAATTAAATATTTAATCCAGGAAGAAAATCTGTCAATCTCATAATCACAAACTTCAAGAGTTAAAAACCATTGGTCTCCACCACTGCTTACTTCAAAACAACAACACAAACAAATTTCCTATGGATTCGACTCCAGACTCAAACCAGATTACTATTACAACTTGTCCGCCTGCACTTGGGTGTACACATTTCTGATTGAGTCAGTGAGTTGGGTCAAAATGTCTTTGTTGAAGGTGGTTTGGCTTTGAATGAAGTTGTAAAGTACATCCTCCAAGTTCCTCTTATAGGGAGGTTGGTAGGCGGATGGATTTAATGATCCCTGAATAGAAATGCCTTGTGGAGGAGGATTTTGTGAAAAATTCTGTTGTGGTAGTGTCGACTGATACCCTTTCGGATTTGTCCATGGGTATTAGGATCTTGAAGCTTGCCCATGACTTGGGTATTGACCTTGTTTAGGTGGCACGGGAGATGAATATGTATTGAACCCATGAGGAATGGGGTTCTCATTTTCCCAACTGAAAATTAGGGTGGTTACTCCACCCCGGATTGTAAATGTTGGAATATGGAGAGAATGATTACCTCGGTTGATTTAAGGCATGGACTTGTTCATGGTAAGCCTCCCTAAGCATCGGAATGCTCGGACACTCCGATGTGGAGTGCTCAACATTCTCACAAATAGAATAAACCTCCTTAGTTCTTGACACTTGGGACAACTCCCGTCTCCTATTCACCTCAAGATTCTCTAACTACCTAGACAATTTAGAAATTTGTGAAAGTAGGTCTTCCCGGTCTTTTAGATCATAAATCCCTCCCCCTTTTTGTTGGCCACTCCCCTGAGGCAAAGATCTTGGCACATCGGTAGGATCAGTGATATGCCATGACTGTGAATTTTCGGACAAGGTATCAAAATACTCCAACGCCTCATTAGGTTCTTTGTTCAAGAATTCTCCGTTGCACATCATGTCGATAAACTATTGATGGCCTGGTGTAATTCCTTCATAGAAGAAACTCACCAATTGCCATGGTTAAAAGCCATGATGTGGGATGGACTGTAGTAACTCTTTGTACCTTTCCCAACATTGATAAAATTGTTCGTTGGGATTCTCTAAAAAAAATTGAATTTGCTTCTTAAGGGTGGTGGTCTTGTGCACCGGGAAAAATTTCTTCAAAACACGGAGATTGCTTCTTCCCAAGATGCCACAGTCTGAGATCTTAAGGACTGAATCCAAGTCTTCGCCTTATCACTCAAGGAGAATGGGAACAATTTCATCCTATCTATTTCTTCCATATTATGATTAGGGGTAAAAGTTACAACTATTTCTTCAAAATCCCTTATATATGAATAAGGGTTCTCACCCTCGATTCTGTGAAATTCGGGAAGTTCAACATCCCTGGTTTGACTATGAAGAGATGAGCTTGGACAGGGAGAAGAATCCATGAGGGTGTGGTACATCAGGTTGGTTGAAGGAAATCCCACATTGACCTAGTCGGAGGGTCAAGTGGAATGTTGTTCCCTCATTCCTAGGTGGGGGAAAATGCACTCGGGGGTTAGGCCTTCTAGTTTGTTGTAATCCCCCATCCTCCTGAACATTAGGATTGGCACCTACACCATCAAAATTTCCACCCGTATCCTCGGGAGGGTCTTGGTTAATATTCATATTAGGGTCCATGAATTGCCTAACCAATTGGTTTTGCTTGTCCCGCCCCCACATGCAATAAAAGATCTAAAAGAAAATAAAATTATACACAAGCAAAGATATGTATACGAACCATGTACCTCAGCCCATGATGAAGATCACGGGACTAATTTTCGTCATTCAAAAATCACCTTCTTGGTTTGACACTTGCCTTCCCCGGTAACGGCACCAAAAATTATTTTTTGAAAACCTTGTTTTCCCTTAACCCCTAAATGCTATCCCCAAATGGATGTGTGATGTGTGTTCGAATGGGAAGGGAGTGCCACGCTCCCTTGAGATAGTGTCAAAAGAAAGGGCAAGAGGAAAGAAAAGGGGGATGATGTAAATATGATATATAAATGCACAAAAATGCTCCCCAATCGCAAGGATACTTTTGTGTGTCGGTATTTTACTTGGAAAAGTATTCCAAAATCATTTCCATGGGGAAGAAAGTAAACCAAAGTGAAGGTGATTGTGAATCAAAGAAGGTATAAAAATCTTTGTGGTTAAAAGTTGTTTGGTGGAGTGTATTTTGCGAAAATGCAATGAGAAACAAGTGTTGGCAAACCCAAGAAGTCACTCCAATGGAAGTACCGTTTCAACTCCAATCCTTCCTCCGATAGAGCATGAATGAACAATTGATTCGGAGGAAGCTAGGGACAAGGTTGGTGAGTATCTAAGCATAAACCATGGCCAAGCCTATGGAATATCAAAGGCTCACCAACTCATCCGCTCTCTACCTCGTCAAACCGAACAATTGAACTCATAAGGGAAGGGAGAAAAATGAGTTGAAATAATATTCTCAAGTGGAGGTTTCCCTTGGTTTTGCCAACTTTGAGCTTTAGCTACTCATGTTTTGTATGGAAATGACAATGAAATGATGGAGCATTGCAAAGATATGAACTTCTAAAGCTATTAAGTGCGTGGAATTATAAGCTAAAAGTGATGGAATTTAATACCCATTTTAAGCTAAGACAATGAGAAACTTTAACGCATTAATGGTAAAAACTAAAAGAGAGTGTTACACTAATAATGACTTGAAATAGAACAACATTAAATGCATTAAATGACGTTTTACAAGCTCTTACAGGGGATCCAAGGCAATGCATTGAAAAAAACATCAAAAACTCAAGTTTTCACACTAAAAACACTATTCATCTTCTCTTACCCAACTCATTCTCTCTCTATATCTATCTCCTGTGTAATGCTGAACTATGGAGAGTCTTTCCCTCCAAAACGTGCCTCTCGAGACCTGGGGCAACTTGGGATGTCCCTTCTATCCATAGGTTGCAGGTGGCGTGGGTTGATGTATTCAAAGTTCAAAATAAAGATCAAACTATCACTACAACCCATAATACTTTGAATAGGGGAATATGGTTCAACATTCAGATATTTTGCAAAAAAAATTAAAATTTTCACTTATTTTTCAACTATTCTATACAAAAAAACTGGTAGATTATGTGAGTGGTGCATTTTCACTACCAAATGGTATCATCAATAAAAAATTAGTGTATTGTACAAATGGTGCACCTCACCCCCAAATTGAACTAAGCATTGTCCTCAATGCAACAAAAAGATATCGAATGCAATGATGGACTTGAAAAAAAAAAAGAAAAGAAGGGTAAGAGAACACCTCACAATGAGCTTTGACAGAAACACCAATATTTGTGAATGTGAAGAACGAACACCATGCACAGATGAAATTAAGTAAACAATTTAACTTGCAAAGTAAATACTAAAAGAAAACAACTATACACTAATATCTACTTGAACACTTATGTGATTGATTGATAAACCTAACCTCAACTAACCCCTAATTACTCTCCCTCAAATGATGGAATGTATGGCCGGGGGAGAAAGATTTCTTCCCCTAGGGATAGTGTCAAAAGAAAGGGCAATGAGGCAAGGGAAATGGAATGATGTAAAATAGGATGTGTATGCACAAAAATGCTCCCCAATCGCGAGGAGACTTTCGTGTGTCGTGTGTTACTTGGAAAGCATTCCAAGGTCGTCTCCTCAGGGAAGGAAAGGGA
Organism: Ilex asprella; assembly: GCA_023539305.1. Classification (NCBI taxonomy): domain Eukaryota; kingdom Viridiplantae; phylum Streptophyta; class Magnoliopsida; order Aquifoliales; family Aquifoliaceae; genus Ilex; species Ilex asprella. The sequence continues at coordinate 28,491,715 of CM042193.1, read as the reverse complement.
GTTTTGTGAAAGTGATTTTGCAAAGAGGTAAAGAAAATGTAAAATCTTTTGTTTATGTTTTGGGGTTGTGTTTGTAAATAAAAATGCAAGAAAACAAGTGTTGGCTAATTCAAAGGATTCATTCCAATGGGAATACCAAATCAACTCAAAGGCTTCCTCGGATTGAGCATGAATGAACGATTGATTCGGGAGAAGTTAGGGACGAGATTGGTGAGTATCTAAGCATAACCCGTGACTAGGCCTACGGGATATCAAAGGCTCACCAACTCATCCACTCTCAACCCCGTCAAACCGAACCATTTGACTCAAAAGGGAGGAATGAAGAAGAGTTGAAATAGAATCCCCAAGAGGAGCTCTTCCCTTGGATTAACCAACTTAAATCTTAACTACTCATGCATAAATGAAAGACAAACATAATTTAAATGGACATAATGAGGAAATGAAGCATAGAACTTGAACTAATACAAGAAAAATATGCAATACCCAATTGAAAAGCTTGAAATGTAAAACTTGAAACTACAATGGTAGAAACTAGAACATGTAATTAAACTTGAACTAAACTTGAAATAAATGACATTCAAAGTAATAAAGGAAGCTTAAAAAATTCTTACTGAATATTACAAGAGAAATGGGTGAAGACAATCCAAAAATCTAAACTTTTACACTATTCATCATGTTCCTCACTAAAACTACTCCTAGCTTAGGTAGCCACTGCTCTCTAATGTTGAATAATGCTGAGATATATGGAGTGTGTCCTTAATTTTTGTCCATGAGGGTCCCCTAGCTGTGAGATCAGACCTCCCATCAATGGCAGGTGATTTCGATGGGTTACACAGGCTAGGAGGAGCTTAGCCTGCCACCCACATGGCAGCCCCCTTCTCTCCCATCCTCCATCAATGCCAAGCCTTTAAAGTCTTCCAAATGTGTAAGGGATGCCTGCTATTGTGTAAGGAAATAATGGGGGGCAAGTGGGAGAAGTGTAGGTGGGACCCCTAAGCCTCAAAGTTGAGTTACAGGCTATTTTTCGGCCAGAAGGTTTGTGGTACCGGTACTGTTTTTCTGCACTAGGCCACCTTCGGTAGAAATGACATAACTCTTGATATAACTGTTGGATTGAGCTGAAATTTTGACATGATACTGAATACATCCAGATCTACAACTTTTATGCTTTGAACTTGTCCAAATTCTGAGTATATCATGGTTAACATGGAGGACAACCGAGGCAGTGCTTCCCAGTGATGTGGCAGCTGGTGCCTTTGTTCCAAAACACCAATACCTCCTTGATTTCTTCACTTTTAAGCCTCCAATTCTTCATGTATTGTGTCCATGCCATTACCACACATCCAACATAGTTGTAAGGTCCTAAAATCCAACATTTAAGCTATCAAAACATGCAACAACGAGAATTCAACATTATTCATAAAATAGGCTAACACTAAGTAATTAAATGCAAAAGTTGAGTTATAACGAATGTAATGAGGCCATGAAATGCGCAATATTATGTGCTCATCATTATGCCTCAACAAGGTCTGGATAAACCAGATCCACTAACTCCTCTTCCACAGTTTGAATTTCAAAACCTTCGAAGAATGGTTTAAGTCTTTGGCCATTGACCTTGAATGTTTTACCATCTTTGGGGTTTTCTATGTCTATGGCTCTGCTTGAGTAGGCCACCTTGACAATATAGGGGCCATCTCAATGTGATTGGAGTTTCCCTTGAAAAATGGAGAGGCGAGAATTATATAAGAGCACTTTTTTGCCTGACTCAAATGTCTTTCTCAAAAAGAATTTGTCATGAAATTTTTTTGCCCTTTCTTTGTGAATTTTAGAGCTCTCTTGTATTCAAGATTAGTACTCAAATATAGCATATTATTATGTCTCTTTTGGACTAATTATACTTTAATAGAGTTTAAATGATGACATTTCAGGTTCTAAAGTGAAAAAAAGTTCAAGGGCAACAAAAAGTACATTTGAATGTAACACCAGCACATTGGGGAACAAAAATTGAAAAGCGTACATACCGTTCGAACGTCCATTTGAACTAAGCAAAGACTAGACTGCAGAGACAAGATGGGTAGCAGCCAAGAACCAAATCCCTGGAGAACCACCTACCGTTCGAACGGCACCTACCGTTCGAACGACCACTGAAGCACTGACGAGATCAGACATACAAAAGATATGGGTTGTTGAAGCAAATCTATGACAAGTTCTGCATTGAATGTGGCAGGAGATTTCCCCAAAGGACCACATGCCATTTGACGTCTGAGAGTTATGTACAGATCCCAAATGGCATTTGAACTTTCTTAGAGTAAAAGCAGCAAAAACGTTAGAACGACAACCACCATTCGAACGCTCTTAGAGAAAAAATAGCAAAAAGTTTGAATAACGGCCACCGTTCGAACGTCCTTCACAGACTGCCTGTACAGTAGGTGGGTTATCTCTTTGACTTTGGCCACGAGGACTATTCATTCCCCCCCCCCTTTAGCCTCATCCTTGCCTATAAATACTCTCATTTTTTAGAGAGACAGGGGGCATTTAGCACTTGACTGAATTGAGAGCACTTCAACCACTTAACATTTTCTTCTTAGTCATAAGCTTCCTCTTTGCTAGAGAGTTGGGAATTTTAAATTCCCACTCTTTTCTTTACATTAATATTTGTATTTGCATTTACTTACGAAGTGTAGTTTATTTCTTTATTTTTAGTCTTTACATTTATGTTTATATTGGCTTGTATTAAGAATTGTAGCTTCTTTATTTACTTCAAGTCTTTACATTTATGCTATTACATACTTGTCTTTATTTATGTCTTGCAATTTCATTGTTTGAGCTCCCTACATTCTTAGAGGAGTGAAACTCTTCCACTTTTTAGAGTTTTGCCAAAGCTGTGAAGGGTGGAACGTGATTCACTCATTCTTTATTGAAGATTAGCTCTTTGTTTATTGTGCTTTCATTGTTGAAACATTCTATGCTTAGAGGGATGAGCATCACTCACTTTTCTAGCTTTACCAAAGCTATGAAGAATGAGTAGTTTCTCATTCACTCCTTAGTAAGAGGTGAAGGGCAGGTATTAATTATTCGAAAGTTCTATTTATGCACTATTCTAAAGCTTAACGATTATTCCCTTATTTATTGGATGATTGACTGTATCTAGCAAAGCTAAGGTACTTTGTATAATCGAGAGTCTTTCTATAACACAGATGATTCTTGCATGGAAAGACTCCTCGTTTCAAGGCAAGTACCATAGCTAGATCTTCATGACTACCCTTTAATCATCCTCCTTATTGTGCTTCATTTAAAGAATGGGATATTAAAACCATGGTTGGATGTCTTGTAGAAGCATTTGATGGATTGTAGATCGATTAAGTCTCGACACAAAAAAAACTTCTAAAAAGACATCGGAACCATGGTCTTAATTCTCACAATCTATTTTTATCTTTCGATTAACTTCTTGTTAACACAAGAGTTAATTGAGTTATTAAGCATAAATATAATAAATTGGATAATTGATTACATGTCATGATCCTCTAACTACAGAGTGACTTTTCTTCTATTTAAATTAATCTTATATTTTGTGCAGAAAACCTTCTTGGAAAGAATTTCATATTTAAGTCAGGAAAAACCTCCCAATCTTATAATCACAAATTTCAAAGGTTACAATCCATTGGTCTCCACCACTGCTTACTTTGAAACACCAACACAACAAGTTTCTTGTGGATTCGACTCGGGATTCTAACCAGATTATTACTACAACTTGACCGCCTTCACTTGGGTGTACACATTTCGTCAAGTCAAGTTTTTGGCGCCGTTGTCGGGGACCTTTAGTAAAAGTTTTTTTAAAGTAAAACATAAAAAGACCTTTCATTTTTGTATATAATCTTTAGTTTACTGTTCATAATTTATTTATATTTATTTTATGTCTAAGAACTCTCCTCAGTATAAAAATTCATCTAGTCGAAATGGGCCCTCCCACAGAACAAGTATGTGGAATATGTGCATTGATAGGACATCCTACTGGGGAATGTCCTATCATCCCTGTATTCAAAGAAGTCTTGTTGGAACAAACAAATGCAATCTCTAACTTCAACAAGCCATACTCCAATCCATACTCTGAAACATACAATTTAGGATGGTGAAACCACTCGAACTTCAGTTGGAGGAACACACAACCAACTCCCATGAACCAACCACAAAATTCACAACCACCATCTGAAGGACGTCATGCATATCAACCATACCAACCACAGAACAAGAGAAACCTTGAGGATACACTGAACCAATTCATGCAAACTCAAATGAACTTCAATGCACATTTCATCCAATTTTTCGCTGAGTTCAAAGCACAAACCACCCATTCCTTTGAAGATCTTAAAAGTCACATTCAAAGGCTGTCCCAATATATGAGCACACAAGAAAAGGGCAAATTTTTTGCCCACCAAAATCTCCACAAAATCAAGCTCAAGTTGTTACTACACTGAGAAGTAGAAAGGTGATTGACAAAACCGTCAGAGACATGCTATTTCCAAAGTCAAAACCTGAAGCCATCCCAATCAACTCATCAGTTGAGCCTGAACTTGTAATCAAAAAAATAGCCTAAGCCTATGATAGAACAAGAGCCAGAACCTTCTGAGGAAAGAGAACCTTCATGTTCAATTCCCGCTCCTTTCCCGCATACCTACAAAAAAACTGAATCATCAGCCTAAATTTTATGAGCTTTTCACGCAAGTAAAAATCAACATCCCACTTCGGGATGCAATCCAACAAGTACCATCTTATGCCAGGTTTCTAAAAGACTTGTTCACAGTCAAGAGAAGCCAAAATGTTCAAAAAATAGCCTTCCTAACAGAACAAGCCAGTGCCTTGCTACAATGCAAAATTCCTCCAAAATACAAAGACCTTGGATGTCCAACTATCTCATTTCTCATTGGAGATTTCAAGATAGAACAAGCACTGTTAGACCTTGGAACTAGTGTTAATCTGCTATCTTACTCCGTCTACCAACAGTTGGGTCTGGATCACCTCAAACCCACTTGTGTCACACTCCAGTTAGCAGACAGATCTGTCAAAATTCTTAGGGGCATTTTTTAAGATGTGCATGTCCATGTGGATAATTTTGTCTTCCATGTTGACTTCATTGTTCTAGATACTCAACCAACATTACATTTAGAGAACCAAATTCCTATGATTCTTGGTCTACCCTTCCTAGCAACTTCCAATGCACTAATCAATTGCAAGAATGGAGTCATGAAATTAACTTTTGGGAATATGACTCTTGAGCTAAATATTTTCAATATTGCTAAACATCCAAGAGAGGATGAGGACGAAGGGAAAGTAAACTCCATTGAATCTTTGATACAAGAACATCTGAGTGACACATTCTGTGAACACTTGACTGAATCATCTTTGCTAGAGCCCATCTCATCAGATGACCAAAAAACAAAAATTTGTCCTACTTATGCTGTTGAGAAATGGACCCCAAAATTTGAAGAAATTTCACTAAATGGCACCAAGCCATTCTCATCAAGTGACAGGCTGCCAAAGTCAGAATTGAAACCTCTCCCATCTAACCTTAAGCATGCATTTTTAGGGAAAGACAAGTCATACCCAATGGTAATTTTCTCTAAGCACACAAACTTGTAAAAGTCTAAACTGATTGAAGTTCTTAAAAGTCATAAAAGTACCATTGGGTGGACCATCGCTGACTTGAAAGGTATAAGTCTTTTGATCTGCAGTCATGCAATATATCTTAAAGATGACTCAAAGCCCTCTCGTCAAATGCAGAGACGACTAAAAACTCACATGAAGGAAGTTGCGAGGACTAAGATACTCAAACTCTTAGATGCAGGAATAATCTTTCCCATATCCGATAGCAAATGGGTTAGTCCAGCCCAAGCTGTACCCAAAAAGTCTGGGGTCACAGTGGTAAAAAAATGATGCTAATGAACTAGTTCCAACTCGAGTCGTCACAGGATAGTAAATGTGCATTAATTACCGAAAACTGAATTTGGTAACTAGGAAAGATCATTTCCCCCTCCCATTTCTTGACCAAGTTCTAGAAAGAAATAAAGGCCATGAATTTTATTATTTCGTGGATGGATATTCAAGGTATAATCAAATTAGGATTGTCATGATCAGGAGAAAATCACATTCACATGTCCTTTTGGCACCTTTGCATTCAAACGGATGTTTTTTGGACTTTGTAACGCTCCTGCACTATTTCAAAGGTGCATGCTAAGCTTGTTTAGTGACATGGTTAAAAAAAATTTGAAAATATTTAGGGATGATTTCTTTGTCTATGGTGACTCATTTGATTTGTGTCTGACAAACTTAGAGAAAGTGTTAGTAAGGTGTAAAGAATCTAATTTGGTGCTTAATTGGGAAAAATGTCATTTTATGGTAACACAAGGCATTGTCCTAGGTCACATTGTGTCGTCTGAGGGCATGAAAGTTGACAAGGCAAAATTGATCTAATTGAAAATTTGTCAGCACTCAAGACTGTAAAGGATGTCCGATAATATCTGGGACATGCCGGTTTTTACAGGAGATTCATAAAAGACTTCAGTACCATAGCCAAACCTATGTGTCATCTCCTAAGTCAAGACGTAATCTTTGATTGGAATGAAGCATGTTAGAAAGGTTTTGACAAACCGAAAGGCATGTTAATTTTCGCTCCAATAATGCAACACCCTGACTCGACTCTACCCTTTGAACTAATGTGTGATGCAAGTTATTATGCTGTAGGTGTTGTATTGGGATAAAGAAAAGATAAGAAATCCCATGTAATTTACTATGCAAGCAAAACTTTGAATGATGCTCAAATGAATTATTCAACAACTAAAAAAGAATTGCTTATTGTAGTTTTTGCTATGAAAAAATTTCGTTCTTATCTTGTTTGTTCTTCTGTTACAGTATTCACTGACCATGCAGCCCTAAGATTCTTGCTCACAATGTTAGATGCCAAACCGAGGCTCTTAAGATGGATACTCTTACTCCAAGAGTTTGATCTTGTCATTAAAGACAAGAAAGGTGTTGAAAATGTGGTGGCAGACCATTTGTCCAGATTAACTTATAAATTTCACGAGGATGGACTGCCAATCAATGAGAAATTCCTTGATGAACAACTGTTTATAATTGATGAAACCCCATGGTACGCAAACATTGCTAATTTCCTAGCTATTGGGACACTCCCTCCGTCATTTACTCCCATGGATAAAAAGAAATTTCTGAGGGAGGTTCGTAACTTCTTTTGGGATGATTTGTATGTATATAAATAATGTAAGGATCAGATCATAAGACGATGCATCCCTGCTCATGAAAGCAGACATGTAATATCATTTTGTCATTCTGAAGCATGTGGTGACCACTTTTCATCAAGTAAAACTACTGCAAAATCTTGCAGTGTGGATTTTACTGGCCCACACTTTTTAAAGACGTCCATGCCTTTTGTTGAACGTGTGATAAAAGCCAAAGATTGAAAAATATTTCAAAAAGAAACATGATGTCTTTAAACCCTGTTCTGGTGATTGAAATTTTTGACTGTTGGGGCATCGATTTTGTAGGACCATTTTCCCTTTTCTTTGGCTATCTATACATTTTAGTGGCAGTAGACTATGTATCCAAAGGGGTTGAGGCAATTCCATGCTAAAATAATGATCACCAAACGGTGATCAAATTTTTTAAAGAAAATATTTTATCCCGATTTGGAGTTCCTAAAGCAATCATAAGTGATGGGAGTTCTCATTTTTTCAATTGTCCTTTCTAGAATTTGAAGAAAAAATATTTGATTTTTTACAAAATTGAAACCTCTTATCACCCACAGACAAGTGGACAGGCCGAATTAGCAAATCCGGAGATCAAATTAATTTTAGAAAAAACGGTAAACCCCAATCACAAAGATTGGTTGTCAAGACTGACCGATGCACTATGGACATATTGTACTGCTTTTAAAATAATTTTGGGCAAGTCTCCCTATCGATTATTCTATGGAAAACCTTGTCACCTACATGTGAAATTGGAACATAGGGCATACTGGATCATTAAAGCAATGAATTTTGACCTAGACAAGGCTGGTCTATAAAGAAAACTTCAGATAAATGAATTGGAAGAATTGAGAAATGAAGCTTATGAGAATGCTAAGATTGCTAAAAACAGGATGAAAATTTTCCATGAGAAGAACATTGTGCAAAAATCTTTTGAACCTTCCTAGAAGGTCCTGTAGTTTAATTCAAGACTTCGTATTTTCCATGTTAAGTTAAAGTCAAGATGGATTAGACCTTACAATGTCAAAAAGGTGTTTGATCATGGAGCAATAGAAGTGGAAAACCCAATCAAACGGTAATGTCTTTACTGTTAATGGCTAGAGGTTGAAACCATTTTTGAAGAATTTTTTTTAAAAATGTAGAAATTATTATTTTAATAGAACCAGAATATTCCTTCGAGAATCGCACCTGCCGACACTAAAAAGGATCGAATCAGGTAAAAACCCGACCCGAGGAGACACCATCATGAGACCACCACCACTTCTTCCTGTACTTTCCCCTCTGTCCCCATTGAGCCCCCCACCACTGCCTTTTTCTTTCTTTCTTTCTTTCTTCTTTTTCTTCTTCTTCTTCCTCGCTTTCTGTTCTGCTTCGTTCTTCTTCTTCTTCATTTTTTATTCCCCTTTTCTTCAAATCTGACCATACTCAAGCGAAATCATGTCCATGTATGCCGAAGATCAGATCCCTATTCTCTTGATTTACATTTCTTTACTCTATTTGTTTATGGGTATCCTATTGTTTTGCCTCATCCTTTCCTAAAAATACTCTCATTTTTTTGGAGAGAAAGAGGGCATTCAACACTTCACTAAATTGAGAGCACTTCAAGCACTTAACATTTTCTTCTTTGTCATAAGTTTCCTCTTTGCTAGAGAGTTGGGAAGTTTTGACTCCCACTCCTTTCTTTACATTAATGTTTGCAGTTGCATTTACTTACGAAGGGCAGTTTCTTTATTTACTTCTAGTCTTTACATTTATGCTGTTACGTACATGTCTTTATTTAAGTCTTGCATTTCCATTGTTTGAGCTCCCTACTTTCTTAGAGGAGTGAAACTCTTCCACTTTTCTAGAGCTTTGCCAAAGCCGTGAAGGGTGGAACGTGATTCACTCATTCTTTATTGAAGATTAGCTCTTTGTTTATTGTTCTTTTATTGTTGAAACATTCTCTACTTAGAGGGATAAGCATAACTCACTTTTCTAGCTTTACCAAAGCTATGAAGAGTGAGTAGTTTCTCATTAACTTTTTAGTAAGAGGTGAAAGGCATGTATTAATTATTCGAAAGTTATATTTATGCACTATTCTAAAGCTTAACGTTTATCCCCTTGTTTATTGGATGATTGACTGTATCTAGCAAAGCTAAGGTACTTTGTATAATCGAGAGTCTTTCTACGGATGATTCTTGCATGGAAAGACTCTTCATTTCAAGGCAAGTACCACGGCTAGATCTTCATGACTACCCTTTAATCATTGCCCTTATTGTGCTTCATTTAAAGAAATGGAATATTGAAACCATGGTTGGATGTCTTGTAGAAGCATTTGCTAGATTGTAGATGGATTAAGTCTTGACACCAACAAAACTTCTAAATAGACATCGGAACCATGGTCTTAATTCTCACAATCCATCTTTATCTTCCGATTAACTTGCTGTTGACGCAGGAGTTAATTGAGTTATTATGCATAAATATAATAAATTGGATAATTGATTACATGTCCTGATGCTCAAACTAAAGAGTGACTTTTCTTCCATTTAAATTAATCTTATATTTTGTCTAGAAAACCTTCTTGGAAAAATTTTCATATTTAATCCAGGAAAAACCTCCCAATCTTATAATCACAAATTTCAAAGGTTACAATTCATTGGTCTCCACCACTGCTTATTTTGAAACACCAACACAACAAGTTCACCATGGATTCTAATCCGGACTCAAACCGAATTATTACTACAACTTGACCATCTGCATTTGGGTGTACACATTTCGAATCAAGTCAATGCATCTCGATGAATTTCCACCATTTCATTCAACTGCAACTTCTTGTGTTCCTCAACTGTTCTCAAATTGAAATTCAAGGTTTTTATGGCCCAATATGCCTTGTGCTCCATCTCTACTGCCAAGTGACTAGGCTTGCCATCAACTAGCCGATAGGGAAACATACCAAAGATGGTCTTATAGGCAGTGCGATAAGCCCACAAGGCATCGGTCAATCTGAGTGACCAATCCTTAATATCTGGGTTAACCATTTTCTCTAGTATGCTCTTTATCTCCCTATTGGCCAACTCGGCTTGGCTATTAGTCTATGGGTGATAAGCAGTTGACACCTTGTGTGTTACGCCATATTTATGCATCAAAGAAGCAAATGGTTTATTAAAAAAATGAGAACCACCATCACTTATCATTGCATGATGTATCCCAAACCTAGAAAAAATGTTTTTTTTAAAAAATTTGACCATGATTCGATGGTCATTAGTCTTGGTTAGGATTGCCTATGCCCACTTGGACACATAGTCCACTGCCAATAGGATATAAGGGTAGCCAAAATACATAGGAAATGGACCCATGAAATCAATGCCCCAAGAGCGTAGAGTAGATGGGCCATTTCAGGGAGGATCTCATTCTTTCGTCCAATCGGGGCAAGGTTTGAGACCAGAATCAATTTCAGCATTTTTTACTTATCAGTAAACTTTCTTTGTTTGAAAAATTTCTTCCCAGCCTAAGAAAAGGTAGTCACTCCAACTAGCTCCGCCCCCACCACATTCATTGCCACATTCTTTCTATGGCGTATGTCGAGTTTTCTACCCGAGGCACTTCTTGCCTCAACTCCCTAATGTAGTCCTCATGTACATCAATATGTACCCCCTCACATACGTTCGAATTGCCCCGTTGATGATCTCGGTGTTGGAGTAGAACTCCCGCACCCAGTCAATTACGGCTTCTCCGCCGTTTTGCAAGTACAAAACCCAACCTCTCCTTTCTATCTCCACAAATATACCCAACTCAGCAAAATCACTCAAGATTACATCTCGCTCAGAAACAATATCATGATCTTGGTAACAATTCTCATACATGTCTGCCTTAAGAACAGTGGGAAAGTAAGTTTTGTTATATCTATGGATAATGGGTGGCCTCCCTTATCTCTTCTCGACCACCTCCTCCACAAAATTGGGCTCTTGGTTGACTAGGTTGCGCCTAGTAGGGAGCTTGACTTTTGGCATGGTGTTTCGGGTTTGGAGGTGTTAGGGCTTGAAAGTCTTGATTTCTTTGTAAAAATGAGGATTTTTTATGTGGGAATGGTCTTAGGAGGATAGATTTTAGGTAAAAATGGGGAATAAGGAGTGTTTTGAAGTCTGGGTAATGAAATGTCAGCCTAGCTTTTGGAGTTTTTTAAAGGGTTTTGGGTTTTGGAAATGGGGAAGAAGACTCAGTCTTTTATAGCCTAAGAGTTGTTGTTCGAACGTTAATGATGTTTGAAGGTATGTAGAAGGATTTTAAATAGATCGTTCGAACGTGGATTGACGTTCGAACGTTGCGAGCTCCCAGTACTTTTGAATTTTCATCAGAGACTAAAGTACTGTAAGGTCATGATGTTCGAACATTCTATTGACGTTCAACGTGGTATTCTCGTTCCAACGTTCTATTGGCGTTCAAACGTGATGAGATTCTTGTACTTTTTATTTCCTTCAGAAACATCATCATAGGATGAGTACTACTAGCAGGTGACGTTCGAACGTTGAATCAAAAAAAAAAAAAAATCTGCACTACACTATCCACAATCAGAGAGGGTTAAACACAAATTTAAACAAAAAATGTATGGTGTCTCAAGATATGACCCTACCCATGCTTTAGGTTGGTATTTTGGGACATTCCTTACTTGATCCATATTTTCATTTCAGTCAAAAGATTTTGTACAAAAAAAAGGATTTTACACTTTTTTCAAAAAATTCGGACCCTTGGTTGTCATCCCAACACATAGTCTTTCTCGATTTGGAAAGCTTCCTAATCTGAGTCATCTTCTGTGTCATTCGAACAACCAGTAACTCTCCCAATTTTTTCTCCCACAAACAAGTTAAGCAAAGTACCAAAATAGCATGGCGTCTCACGGTAATCCTTACTCAGCCCATTCACTATCTAGTCTAATCAATCGAGTGTGCGACCTGAAATTGGTTCAGAACACTGATTATATATTTTCTCTTGAAAGACTCGGCTACACTGTTTATAGGCACCAAGTCTTTTGGCACGACGACATTTTGCAAAAGTACTTCTGCCACTGAGGGGTTTCACTTGTTCTTCTCGAATCTCATTCTTTCTTACCATTCTTGTTTTTCTCGTGATCACAATATGCACATCAGATGAAAAAGTGCGTAGAACTCCCAGACTAAACCAAAAAAGTTTAACATCCATGTTTTCTACACTCTAAGACTCACTATCTAGTTCTTTAACATCTTCTAGTCACAAAGACAATTTAAACTGACTCGCAGGCATGATCATCAATTTATACAAAATACGAAGCATGGTTCACAATATGATCCGAAACAGCAGCAACAACAATAACAACAAAAATTTTAAAAAATTTGCGGGCACAAAATGGCACAAAATATGAACTATAGTTCTCACCCCCAATCTAAACTAAACATATCCCCAATGTTTTGAATTTACCAGTGTATGGATCTTGGAGATGAGGTTGAAAGGTGAAGATTTGTTCATCTGTCGAAACCTACAAACAAAACACAACATTTTAATCATTTTTGGGTAGATCTGGGTTTTTGTTTAGATGAAAACGCTTTAGCGTGAGTGCGAACAGTACAAATAGAGTAAGCAAATGGTAATCATGAGACAAAGGACTAGGTCTTCGCGGTATATAGACATGGAATTGCTGGGATTCAGTCATTTTTACAGACAACAGAGAACAACGAAGAGGAAAAATAAGAAGAAGAAGAAAAGGAAAAGGAGGGCCAATAGCGGGTTATGAGAAAAAGGAGTGAGAGCCTTATAAAAGCGTCTCGGAGGAATATTCTAGGTCCATTAAGATAATGGTCTCCATATTTTGCACCAAGTCCTCCAAAAATGGTTTCAACCACTGACCATTAACAGTAAAGATATTATCGGACGATGAGTTTTTCACATCTACTTCTCCATTTCCAAACACATTTTGGACTATGTAAGGCCTAATCCATCTTGGCTTCAACTTACCAGGAAAGAGGCAGATTCTTGAATTAATTAACATGACTTTTTGAGAGAGTTCAAAAGACTTCTGCACAATATTCTTGTCATAGAAAATTTTTATCCTGGTTTTAGCAATCTTAGCATTCTCATATGCTTCATTTCTCAATACCTCCAATTCGTTTATCAGAAGTTTCCTTGAAAGCTCAGCATTGTCCAGGTCAAAGTTTATTGCTTTAATGGCCTAATATACCCTATGTTCCAATTCCAGAAATAGGTGACACGGCTTTCCATAGACTAATCGATAAGGAGACTTGCACAAAATTATTTTTAAAGCAGTACGATATGCTCAAAGTGCATCAGTTAGTTTTAACGACCAATCTTTGCGGTATGGGTTTACCTTTTTTCTAAAATAAAGTTAATCTCACGATTAGCCAATTGAGCCTTTCCACTAATCTGTGGGTGATAAGGGGTAGTAATTTTGTGAAAGATCAAATATTTTTTCATTAAATTCCAGAAAGGTCGATTACAAAAATGAGCACCCGCATCACTTATGATTAATTTCAGAATTTCAAACCGGGACAAAAGATTTTCTTTTAAAAACTTGATCACTGTGCGGTGATCATTATTTCGGCATGAAATTGCTTCAACCGACTTGGATACATAGTCAAGACCACTAAAATGTATAGATAGCCAAAGGAAGGGGGAATGGTCCCATAAAATCGATGCCCGAACAGTAAAAAGTTTCAATCACTAGAATGGGGTTTAAGGGCATCATTTTTCTTTTTGAAATGCTCCTTAACCTTTGGCATCTATCGCAAGTTACACAAAAAGCATGCACATCTTTGAAAAGTGTGGGCCAGTAAAATCCACACAGCAAGATTTTTACAATGATTTTCTTTGATGGGAAATGGCCACCACATGCTTCAGAATGACAAAATGTTATTACGTGCCTTTTTTCCTGAGCGGGAATGCAACGTCTTATGATTTGATCCTTACAATACTTAAATACGTACGGATCTTCTCAAAAGAAGTTACAAACATCTCTTAGAAATTTCTTTTGGTCCATGGCGGTGAAAGACGGAAGGAGCGTACCTGTAGCTAGGAAATTAGCAATATCAGCATACCATGAGCTCTCACTAATCGTGAACAGTTGTTCATTGGGAAATTTCTCATTGATTGGCAGTCTATTCTCAAAAAAATTATACATTAATCTAGACAGATGATCTGCCACCATATTCTCAACACCCTTTTGGCCTTTAATGACCAAATCAAACTCTTGAAGCAAGAGTATCCATCTTAAAAGCCTTGGCTTGGCATCCTTCTTTGTGAGCAAGAATTTTAGGGCTACATGGTCAGTGAATACAGTAATAGAAGAACCAACAGGATAGGAACGAAATTTTTCCAAAGCAAAAACTGCAGCAAACAATTCTTTTTCAGTCGTTGAATAATTCATTTGAGCATTATTAAAAGTATTGCTTGCATAGTAAATCACATGTGGTTACTTATCCTTTCTTTGTCCTAACACAGCACCTACAACATAATCACTTGCATCACACATTAGTTCAAAAGGTAGAGTCCAGTCAGGGGGTTGCATTATTAGAGCAGAAATTAACACACCTTTAAGCTTATCAAAATCTTTTTGGCATGCTTCATTCCACGCAAAGATTACGTCCTGACTCAGGGATGACACATGGGTTTGGCTATGGTACAAAAATCTTTAATAAATCTCCTGTTAAAATCTGCATGTCCTAGAAATGATCAGACATCTTTTACAGTCTTGGGAGGGGGCAAATTTCCAACCAATCTATTTTTGCCTTGTCAACTTTCATGCCCTCAGATGACACCATATGACTTAAGACAATGCGTTGTGTTACCATGAAATCGAATTTTTCTCAATTGAGCACTAGATTGACTTCTGATTCACACTTTTTTAGTGATCTGAATTATATTAATTATACACCCAAGTATAAGTGGTCAAATTATAGTTTTCTTGGTTTAAGTTCAAGTATCGATCCCACGAAGAGTTTTAGTAATTGGCATTTAAAATACATAAAACAAACAATATAGTCATTATTTAAAGCAGTATAATGTTTGATGGCTTGTGATGTGAGCTTAGATTGATAACTAGTCTTGTTAAATAAAGTAAACCAGGATAGCTTGTAAATGACAATAATATAAAAGATACCTTTCAGTTGAAGGATTCCATATGTTTTATATTGGTTAAATACTGGAAATGCTACCTTACCACAATTAAATCTCATTTTACTAAAAAGTCAATCGGTAGGTCTGATGTATATAAAGCATCACACAACAACTTCTTAGGTTAGCTTATGATATCCATGTCAATTGATTAATCCAAGCGAACCAGAAGGACAAGCCATTCAAGAGGAAAACTTGAATTATCCAATTGATCTCATGATAGCAAGTGCGTACATAATAAATCATAACACAACAACTTATTAGACTAGCTGGTGGTTGATTGATGGTTTACCTTACCTCCATTAACCCCTAATTACTATCCCTTAGACTGTGCAATGTATGGACGCAGGGAAGGATTTCTCTCCCATGGGATAGTGTCAAAAGAAAGGGCAACGAGGAAGAAAAATAAGATGATGTAAATATGAGATGTATGTGCACAAAAATGCTCCCCAATCGCAAGGAGACTTTCGTGGGTCGTGTTTTACTTGGAGGTATTCCAAGGTTGATTCCACGGGAAAAGAAGTAAACCAATGTGAAAATGATTTGGTGAAAATGAAAATGTAAAATCTTTTGTGGTTAAAGTTGTTTGGTGAAGTGTGTACTAATGAGAATGTAATGAGAAAACAAATGTTGGCAAACCCAAGAGGTCACTCCAATGGGAATACCATCTCAACTTCAAACCCTCCTCCGATAGAGCATGAATAAACAATTGATTCACGGGAAGCTAGGGATAAAATTGGTGAGGATCTAAGCATAATCTGTGACGAAGTCTATGAAATATCAACGACTCATCAACTCATCCACTCTCAACCCGGTCAAACCAAACCATTGAACTCATATGAGAGGGAGGAGAATGAGTTGGAATGGTATACCCAAGTGGAGGTTTTCCTTGGATTTACCAACTTAATGGTTTAGCTACTCATGCTTGAAATGAAACCAACAATGTAATGAGAGTGCCTGGGAAACTATGAAGATTTAGAGTAACTAAGTGCAAGAAATTAAAGGCTAAAGGTGAAAATATTTCAAACCCATTTTACAGCTAAGAAAAATGAAAGACTTTGAGCATTAATGGTGAATCTTTAAATAAGCATTAAACCAACAAGAAACATGAAGAAAAATAACATTAATGACATTCAATGAAGTTCTAAAGATCCTTACAGGAGATTACACGGCAATGTGATGAAGAAAATGCAGAAAAATCAAATTATCTCTCTTACAGCACTATTCATCGTCTTCTACCTAGGAGAGCCTCTCTATATCTGTCTCTCTTTCCATCATGCTGAACTCCCCCCTCTTTTCCCTCCAAAACGTGCCTCTAGAGGTCCAGGGTAGCATTGGAAGTCCCATCCATCCATAGGTAGTAAATGGCATGGGTTGGGCAGGGGTGTGCAGAGCTTGTTTGCACACCTAGCTTCTTCCTTTCTCTCTCTTCATTTATCACCCAAGCTCCAAAACATCCAATCCATGGTGTAAAATAGATGAATAGTATTGTAGGCGTGTCAGGGGAGCAGGGGAGAGCTAATTGTGGGGTCCAAAAGTGATAGAGCTTCAACTGTAGAGATTTGGAAAAAAATTTGACAGACAGTACTGGTACAGAGTACTGGTACGGTACCGTACCGGTACCTCAAACTCCAATAGGCTTTGCGTACTAGTACTGTGTACCAGTACGGTGTTGTACCGGTGCGGTGTCTGTTGTTTCTACTATGTTTGTCATTTCAGCAACCGTTGAGCTTTCCAATTCTCATTCTTTCATCCCCTTTTGTCTCCATCCTTGTTGAAGTGCCAAAGAGAGTCTTGTTTAACACCTTTTAATTGCAAATGCAAAATATCATCATTAATAACTCAGCATATATAACTCCAATTAATAGCATCATAAAAACCATTAATTAACGGATGGTTAGCACATATAATTATGCAATATTTTGTGCTAATCAGTGGTATTAAGTCATAACACAATAACTTTTTAGGTTAGTTGGTTATAGATGGGTCAATTGACTAGTCCAAGTGAACCAAAAGGCCAAGCCATTCATGAGGAATAATTGAATTATTCAATAAGTCATATGTGATATATATATATACCAGTTAAACATCCTCAGCGTTCCGGTGGAGGACAAACTATACTGGTAGGAATACTGTGGTTGTTAGACTAGCAATATAATTATATATAGTAATTAAACAACCCTAATAACCCAAAAGGACAAGCCATTCATGAGGATCATTTTGAATTTGTACCATGCATCAGTAGAATATCCTCAGCCTTCCGGGGGAGGACAAGCCATACAGGTAGGAATACCGTGGTTGTTTAACTGGCAGGTAGATGATGCACCGATGACACAATTCCAGGCACAACATTGAAATTACGTACATCACTGTATCAGGCATGAAGTGCATATAGATAAACATATGAATAAAACATCAGAATTTCCTTAATTGAACCAATAATATACATATGCTCACCCTTTACTGAAGGGTATAAACGAATACTTACACTTCATTGCTACTGATAAGCAAGATGTGCGGGTATTCGTTATTACAACTGAAATTAAAATACAAACTCTAACACTTCTTTCACAAAGAACAACTGAAACACAACCACTTTTATTATTAATCAAAACACAAAAGTGGTAGTAGTTCAATTATCCAAATAGAAAGATACAACAAAAATGTAAAGATACAGACTATCCGATGGAGAGTAGGACATACCGGCTTTGTATTCGACTTTCTTTTTTCTATTTTTCTTTCTCAATTTTTCTTCCCTTAGATATCTCTCTCAAGCTCTTGGAAGGCCGGCCTTTTTGGAATGAGAGAAAGGCACCCCAATTTATAGGCAAAAGGCAAGCATAAGGAGGAAGGATAAGCTCTAGCCACCCAGGTGACCATCCGGACTCCACCACCACCATTTGGATGGTGGTGCCTTGCAGTAGGTTCCACATGTCACATTCTTGAGCTTTCATGTGTCGCCTTCTTGCAGTTCCATGTGTCATTTTACACTTTGGTCCTTCGTTGTTTCTGGCTTTGTAAATTTTCCTCTTATTCTCCAGTAATTCTGCATTAAACCCTGCAATTCTAAACATAAAATATTTAAAACTTTAATTTATGCACAAACCTTAATTGATAGTTTTTAGCTGTTTTATCTTACAAAATTGATTACTTAATCATTTTAAATTACACACTAGTTCTGGTTAATAAGCTTCTTTACACCTTATCAACACCTTTTCTAGGTTAGCCAATCACAAATCAAATGAGTCACCATAGACAGAGAAGTTATCCATGAATACTTTCAAAAATTTCTCAACCATGTCACTGAACAAGCTTAGCATGCATCTTTGGAATGTTGTAAGAGCGTTACAAAGTCCAAATAACATCTTTTTGAATGCAAAGGTGCCAAAGGGACATGTGAATGTGGTTTTCTCGTGATCCTTTACTGCTATCTCAATTTGATTGTTCTCGGAATACCCATCAAGGAAACAATAAAATTCATGGCTTGTAATTTTTCCTAGAACCTGATCAAGAAAGGGAAGAGAGAAACGGTCTTTCCTAGGTACCAATTTGAGTTTTTGATGGTCGATACACATCTGCCCTCCTATGACGACTCGAGTTGGTACTAGTTTATTTGCATTATTTTTTACCACTGTGACCCCAGAATTTTGGGGTACGACTTGGGTTGGACTAACCCATTTGCTATTAGAGATGAGAAAGATTATCCCTACATCTAACAGCTTGAGTACCTCTGTTCTCACAACTTCCTTCATGTGAGGATTCATTCGTTGCTACATTTAACTTGAGGGTTTTGAATTCTCTTTAAGGTATATAGCATGATTGCAAATTAACGGGCTTATACCTTTCAAATCAGTGATGGTCCACCCAATGGTACTAGGTGACTTTTAAGAACTTCAATCAGTTTAGACTCTTGCAAGTATGTAACCTTAGATGAAATTACCACCGGGTATGACTCATCCTCTCCTAAGAAAGCTTATTCGAGGTTAGATAGGAGAGGTTTCAATTCAGACTTTGGTAGCTTGACACTTGATGGGAGTGGCTTTGTGCCATTTGGTGAAATCTCTTCAAATTTTGGGGTCCTTGTCTGAACAGTATGAGTGGGGCATTCATTTTTCAATTCAGAGGTGAGAGACTCCAACAAAGATGAATTAGTAGGACTCTCACAGAATGAGTCATTCAGATGTTCCTATATTAAAGATTCAATGGAGTTTATTTTTTCTTCTTCTTTGTCTTCTCCCAGGTGTTTAGCAATATTGAAAATGTTTAACTCGAGAGTCATATTCTCAAAAGTTAATTTCATGACTCTATTCTTACAATTGATTAGTGCATTGGAAGTTGTTATGAAGGGTCGACCAAGAGTGATGGGAATTTGGTTCTCTGAATGTATTACTTGCTGAGTATCCATAACAATGAAGTCAACCGGGAAGACAAAGTTGTCCACTCGGACCAGTACATCTTCAAAAATGGCCCTAGGAATTTTGACAAAACTGTTGGCCAGCTGGAGTTTGACACAAGTGAGTTTGAGTTCACCCAAACCCAACTGCTAGTAGATAGAGAAAGGAAGCAGATTGACACTAGCTCCAAGGTCTAACAGTGCTTGTTCTATTATGAAGTTTTCAATAACACACGACACTGTTGGACATCCAGGATCCTTATATTTTGGAGGGGTTTTGTGTTGAAGTAGGACACTGGCTTGTTCTATCAAGAAGGCTCTTTTTTGGACATTCTGGCTTCTCTTGACTGTGCACAAGTCTTTTAGCAACTTGGCATAAGATAGAACTTTTTTGATTGCATCTAGAAGTGGGATGTTAATTTTTACTGGCTTAAAAAACTCATAAATTTCAAGATAATTGTTCAACTTTTGTATGGTTTTGAGTCTATGAGGAAAAGGAGTAGGAATGGAACACAAATATTCTCTGTCCTCAAAAGGTTCTGGCTCTTGTTCAATCATTGGCTCAGTTTCTTCTTTAATTTCAAGTTCAGGCTCAATTATTTTAGGCTCAAATGATGAGTTGATTGGGATTGACTCAGGTTTTGGCTTTGGAATGAGCATGTCTTTGATAGTCTTGTCAATCACCTTGCCACTTCTCAGTGTAGTGACCACTTGGGCTTGGTCTTGTGGGTGTTCCATGATCGAACGGTTCCCCACTTGGAATTGGCCTTGTGGTGATTTTGGTTGGGTAGGAAACTTGCCTTTCTCATGTGTGGCCATGGATTGGGTTAATTTTTGGATATGGCTTTTAAGATCCTCGAAAGATTGAGTGATCTAGGTTTTGTAATCAGTGAAAGCCTGAGTGGAATTATTATTTTAGTTCATTTGGCTTTGCATGAATTGATTCAGTGTGTCCTCAAGGCTCCTCTTTTGTGGTGGTTGGTGTGGTTGATATACGAGAGGTCCTTGAGGTGGTGGGCGTGAACTTTATTATTGGTTCATGGTATTTGGTTGTGTGTTCCTCCAACTAAAGTTTGGGTGATTCCGCCACCCTGGATTGTATGTTTTAGAGTATGGGTTGGAGTAAGGTTTATTGAAGTTGGAGATTGCATTTGTTTGTTCCAACAAGACATCTTAGAATGCTATAATGGTAGGACTCTCCCTAGTAGGGTGTCCTATCAGTACACAGATCCCACACACTTGTTTTATGGAAGGGCCAACATTGACTTGATGGACTTTTTTCATCTCTAAAGCTTCAAGATTTTGAGATAAGGTGGACATTTTTGCTCTTAGGTTATCATCTTCTTTCAAGACATACTTACCCCCTTCGGAAGTAGATGGTCTGGCTTCGATAGTGGTAGGAGAGGCTGAGTCTCACATTTGAGAACTATCAGAGATGGTGT
Organism: Ilex asprella; assembly: GCA_023539305.1. Classification (NCBI taxonomy): domain Eukaryota; kingdom Viridiplantae; phylum Streptophyta; class Magnoliopsida; order Aquifoliales; family Aquifoliaceae; genus Ilex; species Ilex asprella. Next base: position 28,470,488 of record CM042193.1, on the reverse strand, counting down.
CAAAAAAAAGTGAATGCCTCCTCCAGACTTTTTTCCATAAATTCTCCTTGAGCAATCATTTCGACAAACTAACGTAGTCTAGTGGGCATGGAGTCGTAGAAAAATCCTACCAAAGACAAATTCTCAAAAGCATGATGTGGGCAGGATTGGAGAAGATCTTTGAATCTCTCCCAACTTTGGTAAAAGGTTTTTCCTTCTTTAACCGGAAAATTCAAGATCTGCCTTTTGAGTGCATTCGTACGGTGTAGAGGAAAAAACTTTCCAAAAAATTCATTTTACAATGCCTGCCAGTTAGGTATTGAAAAAGCTTTTAAAGAATTTAGCCATTGGTTATCTTTGTCCCTTAAAGAGAAAGGAAAAATTTTTATCTTGGCCAATTTAGAATTGTCTTGCAATGTTTTACATACTTCCTTAAAATCTTTTATATTCATATATGAATTTTCTGCATCAAGTCCATGGAAAACAGGTAATAACTGCACTGTCTCTGGCTTTACAGTAAAGATGGGAGCATTCTCAGGAAATACAAAACAAGAGGGGACACAAATTCTTCTGGGATTTAAGTAATCCCGCAAAGTTCGAATGTTATGCACTTCCCTCTCCCACATAGGGACTTCTCCCTTTCTGTCATTATTTGTCATATTACTCTCACAAGAGTCTACTACTGATTTAGGTGAATTTGGTTCAGGCTGATTCATAGACCCAAAAGATTCTGCTGGAAAATTTCGATAGTGAGGAGTGTCCTCAGACATAAAATGAACAAAAATAAAACAAAACAAAATTATTCACAGTAAACCAAAGAATATATACAAAAAGAAAGGTCTTTTTACCTTTTACCTTAAAATACCTTTTATAGTTCCCTAGCAACGGCGCCAAAAACTTGACTTGATCCGAAATGTGTACACCCAATTGCAAGCGGTCAAGTTGTAGTAATAATCCGGTTTGAGTCTGAAGTTGAATCCACATGAAACTATGATTATTGTTTCAAAGTAAGCAGTGATGGAGACCAAATGGTTGTAATCTTTGAGATTTAAAGTTGTGATGTTTAGGGATTTCTAGAACAGAATATAAGATTCTTTCCAAGAAAGTTTTCTAGATAAAATATAAGATAAGCTCAAATGTAAGAAGGTCATTCTTTAGTTCGATTATCTAGACATTTAGTTAATCATTCATTTTATTATATTTATGCTTGATAACTCAATTAACTCTCGTGTTAACAGCAAGTTAATCAAAATATAAAGGTGGACTGTGAGAATTAAGAACATGGTTCTGATGTCTTTGTAGAAGTTTGCAAGAATTGTCTATTGACTTGATCCTAAATGTGTATACCCAAGGGATGAGAACAGAATATTGCATATTTTAAGGCCTCATTATATGCATTTTAACTCAACTTTTGCATCTAAGTACTTAGAGTTAGCCGATTTTATGAATAATGTTAAATTTTTTATGTTGCGGGAATTTATAGCCTAAATGATAGATTTTAGGACCTTGCAACTATGTATGGATGTGTGGTGAAGGCATGGACACATTACATGAGGATTTGGAGGCTTAAGAGTGAAGAAATCAAGGAGGTATTGGAGCTTGGGAACAAAGGCACCGGCACCCACACCAGTTGGTTGCTGAGTCTCCATTTTCGTCCATTTTGACCATGATCCACTGTGAATCTGAAAAAGTGAAAAACATAACAGTTGTAGATCTAGATGTCTTCGTTAATGTGTCACAATGTCAGTGCAATCCAATAGTTGGATCAAAAGTTATGTCAATTCTACAAAAGTGGTCTAGAGTAGAAATCATACCAGTACGCGTACTAGAGTGCGTGGTACCGGTACGCTACCCTGAAAGTGCCCAGAACGACTTGTTTCTTGTACCACTTGCTAGGGGTTCCCACCTACACTTCTCTCATTTGCCCCCCAATATTTTCTTACACATTTTCATGACTCCCTTACACAATTGGAGACTTTTGAGGCTTGGCATTTATGGAGGATGGGAGAGAAGTGGGTTGCCTTGATGGGTGCAGACTAAGCCTATTCTAGCCTGCCATACCCATCCATTCAGCCCCCTATGGATGGGAGACCTGCACACATATGCTAGGGACCCTCATGGACAAAAATTGAAGACACACACTCCATATATTCAATATTCTTCAGCATTACAAAGTGTGGCTACATAAGCTTAGGAGTAGTTCAAGGAGGAAGAGGAAAACGAATAGTGCTAGAAGTTTATATTTTTGCATTTTCTTCATTTCAATATCTTGTAAGTATCTTCGAACCTTTGTTTAAAGTCTTTAATGTCATTTACTGCAATTTCATTTCAAGTTTAATCCTTTGCTCTAGCTTTCACCATCGTTGCATTTAAGATCTTCATTTCACGCTTAAAATGGGTATTGAATATTTTTCTTCTTATTTTCTGTTTTCTTGCATTTAGTTAAGCTCCCTGCTTCATTTCTTCATTTTGTCCATTTACATTATGCTTGTCTTTCATTTTATCATGAGTAGCTAGATTTTAAGTTGGATAATTCAAGGGAGACCTCCCTTTGAGGATTCCATTTCAATTCTTTTTCTTTCCTCTCTCGGTGTACGGTGGTTTGGTTTGACTGAGTTGAGAGTAGATGTGGTGGTAAGTCTTTGATATTTCGTAGGCCTAGTCACGGTTCATGCTTGGATCCTCACTATTTCATCCCTAGCTTCCCACGAATCAATTGTTCATCTGTAAACCCTTGGAGGAAGGTTTCGAGTTGATTGGGCATTCTCATTGGAGTGACCTCTTGAATTAGCCAACACTTGTTTTCTTGCACTTTCCTTAAGAACACAAAACATCAAAAACTCAACCTCAAAGATTTTACACTTTTTCTTTTTGACTAAATCTCCTTCACACACTTGAACTTTCCTTCCCTGAGGAGACGATCTTAGAATACTTTTCCAAGTAAAACACCGACATTAAAAAGACTCCTTGCGATTGGAGAGCACTTTTGTTCACATTTCATATTTCGCACATTTTGTTCATTCTATTTCGTACCACCATTTCGTTGTTCCATCTCTTGCATCATCCCGAGTGAGAGTGACACTCACCCACACATATAAGCCATATACATATTTGAGGGTTCATGTTAGGAGCTTAAGAACAGCAACGTTTTCAATCAATCACCAAGTGCAGACGGTCAAGTTGTTGTAATAATCCAGTTTGAGTCCGGAGTCGAATCCACAGGGAACTTGTTGTCTTGGTGTTTCAAAGTAAGCAGTAGTGGAGACCAATTGATTGTAACCTTTGAAATTTGTGATTATGAGATTGAGAGGTTTTTTTCCTGGATTAAATATGAAATTCTTTCCAAGAAGGTTTTCTAGACAAAATATAAGATTAATTTAAATGGAAGAAAAGTCACTCTTTAGTTCAAGGATCGGGACATGTAGTTAATTATCCGGTTTGTTATATTTATGCTTAATAACTCAATTAACTCCTGTGTAAACAGCAAGTTAATCGGAAGGTAAAGATAGACTGTGAGAATTAAGACCATGGTTCCGATGTCTTTTTAGAAGTTTACAAGAATTGTCTGTGCCGAGACTTAACCCGTCTACAAACAAGCAAGTGTTTCTACAAGACTTCCAACCATGATTTTAATATTCCATTCTTTAATTGAAGCACAATAATGGGGATGATTTAAGGGTAGACATGAAGATCTAGCCTAGATAGTTACCTTGAAACGAGGAGTCTTTTCATGCAGGAGTCATCCGTTTCATAGAAAGAATCTCGATTATACAAAGTATCTTAGCTTTGCTAGATGCAGTCAATCATCCAATAAACAAGGGAATAAGCATTAAGTATTAGAAAAGTGCATAAATATAATTCACGAATAATTTATATATACTCCTCACCTCTTACTAAAGAGTGAATGAGAAACTACTCACTCTTCATAACTTTGATAAAGCTAGAAAAGTGAGTGATGCTCATCCCTCTAAGTAGAGGACTTTCCAAAATAAAAGCACAATAAACAAAGAGTTAATCTTCAATAAATAATAAGTGAATCACGTTCCACCCTTCATGGCTTTGGCAAAGCTCTAGAAAAGTGAAAGAGTTTCACTCCTCTGAGAAAGAAGGGAGCTCAAACAATGAAAGTGCAAGACATAAATAAAGACATGTATGTAATAGCATAAATGTAAAGACTAGAAGTAAATAAAGAAACTACAACTCTTAATACAAGCAAATGTAAATATGAACGTAAAGATATGAGTGGGAGTCTAAACTTCCCAACTCTCTAGCAAAGAAGAAAACTAAGACAATAGGAAATAGAGAAATGTTGCCAACTATCTACCAAAGGGAAGAAAACTAAGACAATAGGAAAGGAGAAGCCCCCCTTTCTCTCTAAAAAATGAGAGTATTTATAGGCAAGGAGGAGGCAAAGGGAGGGGGTGAAGGAATAGCTCTTGTCGCTGAAGTCAAAGTGAAAATCTACCTACTCTGCAGGCAGTCTGTCGAGGATGTTCGAACGGTAGCTGGCGTTTGAACGTTTTTGTTGTTTTTGTTCTAAGGGCATTCGAACGGTGGGTGACGTTCGAACGTAATTTCTGCCTTTGCTCTAAGGGCGTTCGAACGCCAAATGGGATCTGTACATATCACTCAGACGTCAAATGGCATGTGGTCCTCTGTGGAAATCTCCTGCCACACTCCGTGCAAAACTTGTCATAGATTTGCTACAACACACCATATCTTCAGTCAGTCTGGTCTTGTCAGTGCTTTAGTGCACGTTTGAACGATAGGTGGCGTTCGAATGTAGTACTTAATTCTCCATGGCTTTGGTTCTTGGCTGCAATACATCTTGTCTCAGCAGTCTGATCTTTGCCTGGTTTAAGTGGATGTTTGAACGGTAGGTGGTGTTCGAACGTTACTACTCTATTCCAAGCTTATCAATTTTGTTCTCCAATATGTTGGTGTTACGTTCAGTTGTACTTTTTGTCGCCCTTGAACCCTTTTATCATTTTAGAACTTGAAATTTCATCATTTAAAATCCATCAAAGTATAATTAGTCCAAAAGGGCATAATAATATGCTATATTTGAGGACTAATCATCTATGTCGAGACTCAACTCATCTACAAACAAGCAAGTGTTTCTACAAGACATCCAACCATGACATTAATATTCCATTCTTTTATTGAAGCATAGTAATGAGGAGGATTGAAGGATAGTCATAAGATCTTGCTGGGGTACTTGCCTTGAACCGATGAATCTTTCTAAGCAAGAGTCATCTGTGTCATAGAAAGGACCCATGGTTATACAAAGTACCTTAGCTTTGTTGGATGCATTCAACCATCCAATAAGAAAGGGGAATATAAAACATTAAGCATAAGAATAGTGCACAAATATAACTTTTGGATAATTTATACATGTCCTTCACCTCTTACTAAAGAGTGAATGAGGAACTACTCACTCTTCATGGTTTTGGTATAGCTAGAAAAGTGAGTGATGCTCATCCTTCTAAGTAAAGGACTTACAAAATGAAAGAACAATAAACAAGGAGCAAAGAATAAGTGAATCAAGTTCCACCTTCATGGGTTTGGTAAAACTCTAGAAAAGTGGAAGAGTTTCACTCTTCTAAAAAAGAAGAAAGCTCAAGCAATGGAAGTGAAAGACATGAACAATAAAATTAGAAGAAAGTTAGCCACATTTGGAGGTTTGCTTCCTCAACCAAAAGATAGAGGGTTGTTTCCTCAACCAAGAAATGGAGGTTTGCTTCCTCAACCAAAAGATGGAGGGTTGCTTCCTCAACCAAAAGATGAACTATCTTCCTTGATACAAGCAAATATAATTCTAAAACTAGCTACATGATTGGGAGTCTTAGCCTCCAAAGCTATCTACTAAGTCCCATTTACTCCCAAAGTAGGAATAATTATAGGCAAGGAAGGGGGAACAAGAGGTGGTGAAGGAATAGTATATGCCGCACAAGTCTAAGTGAAAAGCCAACCACTTTGTAGTCAATCTGTGGAGAACATTCGAACGTGATCTAGAGTTCGATTTTTGTCTTTATTTTTTCTTTACGGGCATTTGAACGGTGTATGGCATTCAAACATTTCTTCTAACTATGCTTTACATACATGTAGTCTGAACGGTGTATGGCATTCGAATGCCAGATGCGGTCTGAACTTCTCACTCAAGTAGTGTGGTCTTCTGCAAAAACCTATTTCCACACTTCATACACATCTTGGTGCTTTGCACTTATCATCCTGGTCCTCAATCAATTCAAGTGGACGTTCGAATGTGAGTTGGTGTACGAACATGGTACTCAAGTACCTCATAGTCTTCCTTCTTGGCTACAACACGCCATGTCTTAGCAATCTGGCCTTCACATGTTTTAAGGTAACGTTCGAACGTTGATTGGCATTCTAACGTTCTTGGATTGGTCCAAGCTTTTCTAATTTTGCTCCAGAATATGCAGGTGTTGCATAAAAGTCTGAAATTCATTGCCTTTGGTCCCTTGTACCATTTATGCCCTGAAATGTCATCATTTAAACTCCATTAAAGTATAATTAGTCTTAAAAGGGCATAGCAATATGCTAATTTTGGCTACTAATCAATGGTCCAGCTGAAGATGGCTCCGGTCCCAAGGCACTGGCTCTCTCACCCCCGGTCCTAGCTGCCCCCTTATTGCTGCTTGACTTCGCAATGGCACCAGTCTTAGGGGGTAGCAGTGTATCATCTGCAAAGGCCTTGACATTCTTGTGGAACACATCCGAGTGACAAGATTGTCGAAGGGAGGTTCGCCTTCGGCTTTGTAGCTTGAGTGAACTCCTTTATCTCCTCCCATATCAAAAGGGCCACATCTACGACCTTCCCTGTCATAAAAGCACGGAGTAGGGCAAGCTTCTCCACATTTAGACTCTTCTCAGAACCCCTAGTCATCAAATTGTAGTGGAGGACTTTGTTTATGATCCCGTATGAGTGTTTGATGCCCCCGACTAGAGTTGTCCCCTTGAATTTGGTTGGGTCCTCGTAGGTGAGCTAGACATACTAATTCCGATATTGCATTTAACACATGCAACAAGCCTTTAAACCCCTAGGTGATCCCTAGTGGACGAGTTTTGTCTCGTGAAGGTTTCCATTGAAGACACCTACAAACTTCTTTTCCTAGTATCTAATATTTAAAATATATTCCCTTATCCTAACTAGCAATGGAATTTCAAAAATAACTTGATCCGAACACCCAAACAAATCACACATGAGACATATCATAGTCGTAAATGTTATTCTAGTGTATCCACGTACACATTCATTTTTAAAATCGTGTGTATGTGTGAAATAAACATGTAATTTAAGCATTTACACAACGGAATTCACATTCAGCTTGGCTATCCAAATTAAGTTTTGATGCAAAACTCACCAAGGGTGTCTCTCACAATTGAATCACTCAATGATTATCATGGCATGCACTCCATGTGTATATGTGAGATGGAATCTTGTGCACAAAACAAAGTAAGCTCACATATAATCCAAAAATGAAGTATGCATAGAAATGAAATAACCTTGGCATAATCTCATGAAAGGAATGCTAGGGCATTAGATAGCAAAATCAACTCCTCTTTTTCTTTAAAAGTATGCATCCCCCATGCTTCTCTAGATCATTTAGGACTTTCAAGGGTTATAATGGGGCCTTAGGGTGATATATAGGTAAAACAAATGAAGGATAGGGGGTAACAAAGAGAGTTGTTCCGAGTGAGAGACTTTTAATCATGGACAAACACTTCCCTTTTAATGGGATTTTGATTTTCACACCATCACAACACCCTTTATTTCTTTTCTTTATTTTCCTCCTTTTTTTTTCTTTTTCTTTTGATCACTCTTTCATTCATTCACCCCTTTTTCTCCTTTCTTTGGATTTTCATTCTCTTCCTTTGAACTCTTTTGAGTTTCAACATCATTCATCCCTTTTGTTTGAATTTCCACACCATACTTCCTTCTCTTTTATCATCACTCATACTTAGCACTAGGAACAACTAAGGTAAGGTAGATATTTGTCATTTCCATTGGCTTGGTTAAATGTATGGCATGGAAACGAATTCAAGTATGGCTTAATCATGTCACTAGGGATAAATTTTTTCAAGAAAAAGGCAAAGGCTCAAAGCATTCAAAGATGGCCTAAGATCATTTCTAAATAAGCATGGGAGAACATTGTATATATCAAGACAAAGTCAATTAACTACCCAAATGCACCTAACCAAAGTAAGCATAATGAGATTATTGAACAAATTTGAAAATTAAAAATTTTTTCCTTGAGTAAATTTAAGTTCCCTCCAAATAAGAATTGGCATTAAAGCTCACAAGGGTTTTTACTCATCTCCACTATTCATGTCAAGCACTTAAATGTGAACTCAATGTGTAAATTTTCCAAATTACACATTCAAGGTGCACAATGGTTGAGTTTGAAAGAAAGCACATATGTGATACTCTTGGCAATAGGATAAACTTCTATAATGTGCTCATGTATTCAAAGTTCAAAATGAAGATCAAGTAATCACAAATCCCATAATCATTAGGATAGGGGAATATAGTTCAATATTGTAACCAAAATTTTCACATTTTCCATTATTCTATACAAAAAGTGGTGGAACATGTGAATGGTGCACCTCACCCCCCCAACTTAAACCATGCATTGTCCTCAATGCACAAAGAGTCATACAATGAAAACAATGAAGGTAAAATGAGAAATGAGATACCCCCTCCCCCATTTTTTGTTTTTTATAAACATAAAAGAGAAAATGAAACACTCAAAGCTTATTTACACCCCCAACTTAGACTAGAACATGATACCCAATAAGATTTTCTACAATGATGCTCAAGTGAAATGAGTCCAAATTAGAGATAAGTAAACAAATTTCATGTTAAAATCTACACTACAAAGTTATGAAAATAAAAATATACCAATAAAAGAAATCTAACTACTATGTACATAGAAACAAAACAACAAGGGCTCATGTCAATCCGGCTTCAATTCGGATATGAGCTTGCGCCCATGGATTTTTTTGATTTTAAAATTTTTTTGTTGCATCAATGCTCTTCCTAGACCATCTATCCAACAATACAAGGGATAATTATTAAAATGTCTCAACCAAACCAAGTTGTATGTGAGTTTATGCAATGCAACAAATGGAAAATACAATTTCTCATTAAAAACACTTGACTCCATTTCAATGCCCTCCCCAAGTTGAGAAACGTGAATCTCAACACCACTCAAAGATGGCAAAATGACCTTGGGCACATTAGCCTCATGTGGGATGATAACTTTATTAAAATTTTCACAATCAAGAGTGGTGGGAGATTCAACATCCATATACATTTCATTGGGGAGATCACACTCAATACATTGACTATGCTCAAAATGTTGTTCATCATGCATAATTATAGCATTGGTCAATGTATTAAGTTGATCTCCAATTTTAGAAATTTGTTGGGCTACTTGGGCATTGAATTCCTTTTGGTATTGCATAAAATCATAAAAATTATTTTTCAATTCTTGTTCGGTTGAGTCCTCATATGTTGGATAGTGGAAGAATTCATTTGGTGGTGTGAGATTAGATGAAAAATTATACGGTTCATTCTCCCAACCATAACTCGGATAACTCGATGAAACATAATGGTTGGGGTAAGAGTTTTCGCATGTAAAGTCTTGAACTGGATAATTTATTTGGCACATACAAGAGGTGAGCCCATAGTCATCACAAATCTCACACACATTTTTATAATATGGGGCATTATATACATTTTCATAAAAATTATAAGACATAACACCAAACAAACTAAAATAAAATATTTGCAAGTTAGACGACATACCTTGGCCCGTGATGAAAATCACGAGACTTACCTTATGCCGTTCCAAAATCACCTTCGAACTCAACGCTTAGCCTTCCCCGACAATGGCGCCAAAATGATTGAAGGAAAATAGTGTCATTTCCTAACCTCTCAACACCACCCTCAAATGTGTGTATAGCTTATAGGACTAAGGGAGTGTCACTCTCCCTAGGGCTGATTAATTGATTGAAAATAGTGTCGTTCTCTACCTCTAAACACCACCCTCAAATGTGTATGGCTTATGTGTGAAGGGAGTGTCACTCTCACTCGGGATGATACAAGAGATAGGAAACAGCGAATGTCAATGGTGGGAAATGAATGAACCAAATTGTGAACAAATGTGCTCCCCAATTTCAAGGAGTCTTTCGTTGTCGGTGTTTTACTTGGAAAGTATTTCAAGGTCGTCTCCTCAGGGAAGGAAAGGGAGTTTTGTGAAAGTGATTTTGCAAAAGTGAAAAAAAAAAGTGTAAAATCTTGTATTTGAGTTTTGTGTTTGGTTTTTAAATGAAAATGCAAGAAAACAAGTGTTGGCTAATCCAAAGGATTCATTCCAATGGGAATACCAAATCAACTCAAAGCCTTCCTCCGATTGAGCATGAATGAACGATTGATTCGGGGGAAGCTAGGGACGAGATTGGTGAGTATCTATGCATAACCCGTGACTAGGCCTACGAGATATGAAAAGCTCACCAACTCATCCACTCTCAACCCCATCAAACCGAACCATTTGACTCAGAAGGGAGGAATGAAGAAGAGTTGAAATGGAATCCCCAAGAGGAGGTCTTCCCTTGGATTAACCAACTTAAATCCTAACTACTCATATTAAAAGCAATACATTCATAATGTAAAGAGACAAGGATGAAATGGAGATTAAAACTTAACTAAATGTAAGAAATCTTAAACTAAGAAGAGAAATCAACAATACCCATTTTAAACTAAGAAATGAAGAACTTGAAAGCATAAATGGTGAAATCTAAGTTACACAACTAAACTTGAAATAGACTTGAAGTAAATGACATTAAGGTAATAAAATGAAGATTACAAGAGTATGAAAGGTTACTACAACAATAGCAAGTGAAATGGGAGAAGAAAATGCAAAAACAAAATTTACTATTCATCATCTTCAACCTTAGAACTCTCTCTCTATATCTACTCCTAAGCTTAGGTAGCCAACCCCCCTCTTGTTGAATAATTCTGAGATATATTGGAGTATGTGTGTTTTATTTTTGTGCATGATGGTCCCCAAGGTGTAAGAGCAGGCCTTTCCATCTATAGGGGCTGAGTGATGGCTCTTGACAAGATAGCCTGCAACCCCACGTGCAGCCCACTTCACTCCCATGCTTCATTAATGCCAAGCCTCCAAAAGTCCAAGGGCAGGTATACAGTGTTGTGGGCGTGTCAGAAGAGTAGGGGAGAAGTGCTGGTGGGACCCTCAAAGCAGGAAGTCTGAGCAGCAGAAGGAGGAACAGAACGACAGACTCTACGGGTAGGGTCTACTGGTAGGGTACTCTACCGGTAGGGTCTACCGGTAGGGTTTACTCCAGTAGCTTAACCCTACCAGTAGGGTCTACCTGTAGGTTACTCTACCGGTAGGGTTTCTGCTGTATTGTTTTCCTGTTTCTGATTTCCTAATTTCTTCACTATAAAGCTCACCGCAAGCCATCAGTTCACCTCCAATCATCACAAGCAACTTAGGAAAAGCCATAAGAAGCCTCTTCTAACGCATTTAATCTGCAAACACGAAAAATCAAAGTTAAGACTTCCAATGGCATAACTCCTGTGATTTAATCTTCTAAAGCAACCAGATGAGATGATTAGCACCTTAAAATATATAAAGTTTTGTGCTAATCACATACTCAAACAGGGTCTTAATCCCTTTGACATTGTGTGGGTATACTGGGTTATTGGGGGTGGCCTCTAATACTTCATCAAAGTGGTAATCAAATTAGGGGTCACATCAAAGTCTTCCCCGCACATTCGTCCTAAGCACATTACCACCCTCACTCAACACCATCAATTTCCTATAAAAATCCCTACAAAAAGCCAGGTTATACTCATTAACCAGCTCAAAGAAGATTCCTAATCCATGTCCCTTGATAATCCTCACCATTTCATTAGTTGGCCCAAGGGTGATTTTATCCATAGACCACTCGCAAGTCACGTTTTTCTCGTCTATCCTTTGCTTGTGAGCATCATGTCTTACTTTTGTTCTCCTTTTCTCCCTATCCCCGCTACTCAGGCCCTCTATGCTCCTCTTGTGGGAGCTAGTGTTCATGGGTTGAGGGGACTCCAGCCCCGTACGTTTGCTGCGGGCTATGAATATCAACAGTGCCCCTATTCCTAATAATGGCAAGAACCACAACAAAAGTTGTTCTAATGGCTCAAAGAAGTCAAGGGGAATCCTTCCTAATCGATTCATTGCAATGGAATCTAGACTTTGGAGATAAAATGAGAGGAATGAAAATTTGGGGAAAAAACTAGGGCTTGGTGAGCAGTCCACAAATTTTTGAAAAAATCCACTCAAAATCAACCCTAAAAAAGAGAAAAGTAAGATTTAAAGGCTTGGGTGAATTGTTTTGAAGTTTGGGATAGGTTAGAGGGAGAAGAGAAGGCAAGGGAGATTGAGAGATGTGAAGGAATATGAAGGGTTTGCCAAAAAAAAATTAACTTAAACCCTCGTTATTGGCTTTCTGGGCAAAACCTTCTGGAAGGTCAATGCAAACTTTCCGAAAGGTTTTGCATACTGTTGAGGCAAAAGCTGTCCAGTAGTGAAAACCTTTCATAAGGTTGATGAAAACCTTCAAAAAGGTTTTGCACGCTGGCAACGACCTTCCGGAAGTTTTCGCCTTTATTGCAAAACCATTCCAATGCTCCAAAACTCACATCCAACCCAACTTGTCCCAACTCCTAGACATTCTAACAGCCTATCTATGACATCTACTCTACCAAAAACTTGAACCATAAATATTAACCACAATTGAGTGATTATGCCCAAAGTCATTTTCGAAATTGCAATATGATTTAAAATATTGATGCTTTCAAAATACAAGGCATGTGTTTTTAAGTTTAACTACCAAAATGAATACCCAAGATGTAAAACATATATTCAAATGATAAAGGCATTCCTAAATCTATCAAATATGAAAAGTTGAGCAATATTCCCTCATCCTACTAGCCTAGGGTTGCATGACGACATTGTTCAAATACCCGAATCAAGTACACATGGGTAACACTATTGCTTTAGATGCTATTCTAGAGTATGCACCTGCACATTCATTTTCAAACTCGTGTGTGTGTGTGAAATATATATGTAATTTAAACATATACCCAACAAAATTCACATTCACTTGGCTATCCAAATTCAGCTTTGATGCGAAACTGACCAAGGTTTTCTCTCAACAATGAATCACACATTGGTTATCCTAGCATGCTCTCCATGTATATATGTGAGATAGAATGTTGTTCAAAAAATGAAGTATGCCCATATATAATCCAAATTTGAAGTACATGCATGAAAATGAATCAACCTTGGCATAATCTCATGAAAGGAAAGCTAAGGAATTAGCTAGCAAAATCAACTTCTTTTTTCTTTAAAGGTATGCATCTCAATGCTTCTCTAGATCATTTAGGACTTTCACGGGTTATAATGGGGCCTTGGGGTTATATTGAGGCAATTTAAATGAAGGATATAGGATAACAAAGAGGGTTGTTTCGAGTGCATGACATTTATTTCAAAACATCTCCCTTTTCATGGGGTTTTTAGCCTAACACCATCACCACATTCTTTATTTATTTTTCTTTTTTTTTTCCTTAACATTTTATTTTTCTTTTGTCATTCTTTTCTTCTTTTTACCCCTTTTTGTCCTTTTCTTGGCTTTTCATTCTTTTCTGTTCAACTCTTTGCATTCAACTTCATTCATCCCTTTAGTTGAGTTTTCGCGCCACAATTCTTTCTCTTTTATGATCATTCATATTCACCTCTTAGGAACAACCAAGGTATGATAGATTTTTATCATTTTTCACTGGCTTGGTCAAATGTGTGGCATGGAACCGAATTTACATTTGAGGCTCAATCACGGCACTAGGGATAAACTTTTCACAAGAAAAAGGCTAAGGCTCAAAGTAAATCAAGGATGACCTAAGATCATTTCTAGATAGGCATGGGAGAGCATATTGCATTTCAAGACAAAGTCAATCAACTACCCAAATGCATCTAACCAAAACAAGTATAATGAGATTATTGAACAAATTTAAAATTTGAAAATTTGTTCCTTGAGTAAATGTAAGTTCCCTCCAACAAGGTTTGGCACTAAAGCTCTCATAGGTCCTTACCCATCTCCACTATTCATGTGAAGCACTAAAATATGAATCCAATCCGTAAATTGCCAAAATTACACATTCAAGGAGCACTTAAGGTTGAGTTCAAAAGCAAACACATATATAATACTCAAGCATAGGATGAACTTCTATAATGTGCTCATGTATTCAAGGTTCAACACAAAGATCAACATATCAACAAACCCATAACACTCTAAATAGGGGAATACAAATCAACATTCAGATATTTTTCAAAAAAAAAATTCAAAATTTTCACATAATTTGTAACTATTGCAAACAAAAATCTGTAGGATATGTGAAAGGTGATTTTCACCACAAAAAAATGGTATTATCAAAAAAAAAAATCCACAAAAATTAGTGTATCATGCAAATGGTGCACCTCACCCCCTAACTTGATTCGTGCATTGTCCTCAATGCAACCAAAAAAAATATGATATACAATAAAAGAATTGTAAAAAGATGAGTAGGGTTTGAGAACACATCGTATGGAGCTTTTGACAAAACACCATAATTTGCACATTGAAAGAAAACACTATAAGCAAAGATAAAGTGAGTGAACAAAATAACTTGGAAATTAAATGATAAAGTAAAGCGATTGTACACTAAAATCTACATGAACAGTTAATCCTCCAAAAGATCTGGGTAAACCGGATCCACCAACTCTTCCTCCTCCCTTTGATCTCAAAATCCTCAAAAAATGGATTAAGTCTTTAGCCATTGACCTTAATGTCTTGCCATCCTCAGGGTTGGTGATTTCCACAGCTCCACTGGGGTAGGCCACCTTGACAAGATGGGGGTCATCCCAATGGGATCGAAGTTTCCCTTGACAGATAAAAAGACGAGAGTTGTACAAGAGCACTTTTTATCCGGGCTCAAATGTATTTCTTAAAATGGATTTTTCATGAAAAATCTTAGCCCTTTCTTTTGAAATTTTTGAGCTCTCATACGCATCTCTTCGAATCTCTTCTAATTCATTCATCTCCAATTTCCTATTCTCTCTGGTCATTTTCTAATTGAAGTTCAAGGTCTTGATTTCCTAATAAGCTTTGTACTCCATTTCATCCAGCAAATGGCAAGCCTTGCCATAGACAAGCCTATAGGGTGACATGCCTAGAATGGTCTTGTAATCAGTGCGGTAAGCCCACAGGGCATCGGTCAACCTAAGTGACCAATCCTTCCTATTAAGGTTCATTATTTTCTCTAGGATGTTATTGATCTCCCTACTGGCCAACTTGGCTTGACCATTGGATTGTGGGTGATAAGCGGTGGATACCTAGTGTGTGACACCATACTTGTGCATTAAAGATGCAAATGGCCTATTATAGAAATGAGAACCACAGTCACTTATCATAGCACGAGGCATCCCGAACCTCAAAAAAATGTTCTCTTTTAAGAACTTGACCATGACCCACTGGTCATTAGTCTTGGTTGGGATAGCCTCCACCCATTTTAACACATAGTACACTGCCAGCAGAATGTATAGGTACCTAAAAGACATTAAGAAGGGACTCATAAATTCGATGCCCCTACAGTCAAATATCTCAATAACAAGTCTAGGGGAAAGGGACATCATGTTCCTTTGGGTCACATTACCCAATCTTTGGCACCTGTCGCAATCTTTACAAAAAGAAACACAGTCTTTGATTAATGAGGGCCAATAAAAACCTAATTGTAAAACCTTAGCCGAAGTCTTCTTGGAAGAGAAGTGTCCACCGCATGCTTTAAAATGGCAAAATGCAATGACATCTCGTTGTTCATTCTCAGGTATGCATTGATGAGCACATAATATTGCACATTTCATGGCCTCATTACATTCATTATAACTCAATTTTTGCATTTAATTACTTAGTGTTAGCCTATTTTATGAATAATATTGAATTCTCGATGTTGCATGTTTTGATAGCTTAAATGTTGGATTTTAGGACTTTGCAACTATGTTGGATGTGTGGCAATGGCATGGACACAATACATGAAGAATTGGAGGCTTAAAATTGAAGAAATCAATGAGGTATTGGTGTTTTGGAACAAAGGCACCAGCTGCCACATCACTGGGAAGCACTGCCTCGGTTGTCCTCCATTTTTATCATGATCTACTAAGCATCTGGAAAAGTTTAAAACATTAAAGTTGTAGATCTGGATTTCTTCTGTATTGTGTCAAAATTTCAGCTCAATCCAACGGCTAGATCAATTGTTATGTCATTTCTACCGAAAGTGGTCCAGTGTAGAAAAACAGTAACGGTACTCGGTACCGGTACCTAGTACCGGTACCACGAACCTTCTGGCCAAAAAACAACATATAACTCAACTTTGAGGCTTGGAGTCCCACCTACACTTCTCCGACTTGCCCCCAACATTTCCTGACACAAGAGCACGCCTCCCTTACACATTTGGAAGACTTGGAAGGCTTGGCATTAATGAAGCATAGGAGAGGAATGGGCTGCACATGGGGTAGCAGGCTAGCTCTTCCTTAGCCTATCATGGGCCATCATATCACCTGCCATTGAGGGGAGGCATGCACACACATTGGGGTACCACCTTGCACGTAAAAGAAAGGCTCACACACTATTATATTCAGCATTTACAAATTCTTCAAGGAGGTGGCTACCTAAGCTTAGGAGTAGTTTTAGTTTAGCTCCAATGTAGAAGATGATGAATGGTGATTAGAAATTTATATTTCTTCATTTTCTTCTTCATTTCTGTTGTAGTAAGCTTTAATACTTTTGTAATCTTTAATCCTTACACCTTAATGCCATTTATTTCAAGTTCATTTCAAGTTTAGTCTTGCACTTTACATTTCACCATTGTTATGTTATGTTTTCTTCATTTCTAGCTTTAAAATGGTTATTGTATTTCTTTCTTCTTAGTTTAAGTTTTCTTGCTTTAAGTTATGTTCTAAGCTTTAATTCTTCATTATGTCCATTTACATTATGCTTGTCTTTCCATTAAGTATGAATAGTTAGATTTCTAGTTGGTTAATTCAAGGGGGACCTCCTCTTAGATTTTCCATTTCAACTCATTCTTTTCCTTCCCTTATGAGTCCAATGGTTCGGTTTGACGGGGTTGAGAGTGGATAAGTTAGTGAGCCTTTGATATCCCGTAGGCCTAGCCACGGTTTATGCTTAGATACTCACCAATCTTGTCCCTAGCTTCCCCCAAATCAATCGTTCATTCATGCTCTATCGGAAGAGGGATTGGTGTTGAAATGGTATTCCTATTGGAGTGACATCTTGGGTTTGTCAATATTTGTTTCTTATTGCATTTTCATTCTCAAAACACAACCCCAAAACATAAACAAAAGATTTTATATTTTCTTTACTTTTTTGCAAAATCACTTTCACAAAACTCCCTTTCCTTCCCTGAGGAGACGACCTTGGAATACTCTTTCAAGTAAAACACCGACCACGAAAGACTCATTGCGATTGGGGAGCACTTTTGTGCACATTCCACATTTCATTTCACATACATTTTGTTCATTCCATTTCATCACCATCATTTCATTGTTCCATCTCTTGCATCATCCTGAGGGAGAGTGACACTCCCTTCTCACACACATCATACACATGCTAAAGGGTGATGTTTAGAGGTTAGGAACAACAACCGTTTCCAATCAATCATGCATCTCCTCATGAGTTGGTCAGGGCAGTACTTGAACAAGTACGGGTTGTCAAAGTGAAAATATTTCACATTCGACATAAACCTTCATCTATTCTCTAGGCTCCAGTGCGGTGGTATTTGTCCTGTAGCAAAATAATTGCATATGTCACATACCAAGGGCAAATAGAATGAATAGAAAATAAGTGTTCGTGAAGAAAAAAGTCAAGGATAGGAATATGCTCATTGACATCTTTAACCACAAGTCGGGATAAATGGTCTTCCACCACACTCTCAACTCCCTTTTTATCTTTGATTGTAAAGTCGACTATGTACGAGCTGTCGATGATGATGATGAGGCTATTTCAGCATGTGTTCTTAGGTGAGCCCATCCCCAGTGGACCTCTGCCACTTCTAGCTAGACCATCAACCTCAGCTCCTATACCTTCTAGGACTGTTGAGATGGGAGAGACCGATGATGATGATGAGGAGGAGGAGAGTAAGTCTGAGGATAAGACTGAGGAGGACAATGCTTTTGATGAGGGTGATGAGTAGGATATACCGTGTGTTTTGTTTCTTTTGAGTTCAAATTGTACACAGCTAGGGTTAGTTTTGTCAGCCCAATAGATGTTTCTTTAGGATTTTGGATTGCCCACAGTTGTTTTATTTTATCATTGCCCAAGTCGATTTCTTTAATTGCATTGTGATTTTTATACTTTGAATGTTTGTTTATTTACTTGTATGAATGGATTGTGTTAGTTTATATCTTGTTATTGAAATAAAGTTTGAAAGGGACTAGCAAAACTCAAGTTGGGGGTGTGATTAGCACAAAATATTGTATAATTTGTGCTTCTTGTTATGCCCTTTTGTACTTGCTTTTGTTGTGAATTTGGGGATATATGTGGTTAATCTACATTTTAATAAAATCTTGTGTGAATGTAGGTGAAGAATTGCAAAGGGTTTGAGTTAAGCCCCCATTGAAGTGTTTGAAGTCAATGAAGATGAGGGGATAACTTAAAGAAAGGATTGGAAGGTGATGAAACCAAGAAAAAGATAAATTAAATGAAAACCTTCTGGAAGGTTTGGCCATAAACCTTCTGAAAGGTTTTCACTTGGTCTGCCTATTCACTATCAAAACCTTCTGGAAGGTTTTGTCTACTGGAATGAACCTTCCAGAAGGTTTTGCTCATTGGACTATCGTTTTAACTATTCCCGTACAAATCTTCTGAAAGGTTTGCATCGACCTTCTGGAAGGTTTTGCTATCTTGACTGTTGTTTTAATTGTTCCTGCACAAACCTTCAAGAAGGTTTACATCGACCTTCCGGAAGGTTTTGCTTAGAAATCCAAGACAACCTACAACTCATGCTCTGCCACTTGGGGGTCCCACCTATGCTTCTCCTACTTGTCCCCTGACATCTCTTAAATACATACAAGCCTCCCTTCACTTCAATTTGGACTTTGGAAGCCAATACATTATTGATGAAGAGATAGAAGAGCCAAACCAGGGAAGTTGTAGGCTAGGCTTGTCCTAGCCTGCCCAAACCATCCACTCAGCCCCCCATTGATGGGAAACTTGTCACACACCATAGAAGACCTCCATGGATCAAAATACAAGCATTATTGGACATTATTCAACATTGTAGAGGAATATAGAGATGGAAGCTCAAGGATGAAGAGAATGTTTTTGAGAGAGAAGTTAGATTTTTGTATTTTCTTCTGCCCATTTCACTTGCAGTCTTCTGTAAGAGTCTTATAAACTTCATTTAGTTCCTTAAATGTATTGTAATTCAAGTGCATTGCAAGATTAGTTACACATTTTATATTCTACCATTGTTGTGTTGAGTTTTTCATTTCCAAGCTTTTAAAATGGGTATTAAATGCACTTCTTCATAGTTTAGGTTTTCTTGCATTAAGCCAAGTTCAAATCTTCTTTTCTTCACAATGTTTGTTTACTTCATGTATGTTTTAGCATTAAACATTAGTAGCTAAGCTTTAAGTTGGCTAATCGAATCCCTGACTTTTTGTTCTGACTGATGAGCATATTCCAATCGTTGTTTACAATGTTTGTTTACTTCATGTATGTTTTAGCAAGATGCGGACCATTTATTCTGAATGATGAGCATATTCCTATCCCTGAATTTTTCCCTGATGAACATTTACTTTCAATTCATTTTGTTTGACCCTGGTATGATGACATATATAATTATCTTGCTACAAGACAAATACCACCGCACTGGAACTCGAATGACAGATGGAGATTTATGGCAGATGTGAAGTACTTGTACTTCAACAATTTGTACCTGTTCAAGTACTGCCCTGACCAAGTCATGAGGAGATGCGTACCAAAAAAAACAATTGGAAGTCCTTGCATTTTGTCATTCAAAGGCGTGTGGTGGCCATTTCTCTTCCAAGAAAACTTCGGTAAAGATTCTACAGTCAGGTCCTCTTTGATAAAAGATTGTGTCTCTTTTTGTAAAGAATGTGATAGGTGATGAGCGCAAAATATTGCATATTTGAAGCCCTCATTACATGCATTATATTGCATCTAAGTTCTTAGAGTTTGCCGATTTTATGAATAATGTAGAAATTTCGATGTTGCATATTTTTATAGCTTAAATCATTGATTTTAGGACCTTAACCCTATGACGGATGTGTGGTGAAGGCATGGACATAATACACGAATATTTGAAAGCTTAAAAGTGAAGAAATCAATGAGGTATTGGTGTTTGGGAACAAAGGCACCAGCTGCTACATCATTTGGAAGTAGAGCCTCGGTTTTCCTCCATTTTTACCATGATCCATTTTGAATCTGAAAATTTTCAAAAAATTAAAGTTGTAGATCTGGATGTCTTCTGTATTGTGTCAAAATTTCAGTTCAATCCAACAGTTGGATCAAACGTTATGGCGATTCTATAAAAAGTGGTCCAAAGTAGAAAAATAGTACCGGTATGATGCAGTACTGGTACGCAGTACCTGTACCCCAAACTCCAGAAGGCTTAGAGTACCAGTATGCTCCCCTGAAAGTGCCCTGAATGACTTTTTTCTTGCTCCACTTGCTTAGGGGTCCCACCTACACTTCTCTCACTTGCCCCCAACGTTTCCTTACACATTTTCATGTCTCCCTTATACAATTTGAAGACTTTTGAGGCTTGACATTTATGGAGGATGGGAGAGAAGTGGGCTGCCATGTAAGTTCCAGGCTAAACCTGTGCTAGCCTGTGTAACCCATCAATTCAACCTCCCATTGATGGGAGGCCTGCACATACATGCTAGGGACCATCATACACAAAAATTAAAGACTCACACTCCATTATGTTCAATGAGTTGAAATGGAAAATCGAGAGAGGAAAGAAAATGAGTTGAAATAGAAAACTTGAATGGCTTGTGAGTGGATGTGGTTGTGAGTCATTGATATTCCATAGGCCGAGTCACAATTTATGCTTGGATCCTCACCATCTTGTCCCTAGCTTCCCACGAATCAATCGTTCATCTATAAACCCTCGGAGGAAGGTTTTGAGTTGATTTGGCATTCCCATTGCAGTGAACCTTTTGGATTAGCCAACACATGTTTTCTTGCATTTTCATTAAGAAAAAAACTCATCAAAACCAACTACAAGATTTTACATTTTTTCCCTTTTGCAACAAAATTACCTTCACACACTTGAACTTTCCTTCCCTGGGTAGACGACCTTGAAATACTTTTCCAAGTAAAACAACGACATACAAGAGACTCCTTGCGATTGGGAAGCACTTTTGTTCACCACACACATTTCATTTCATTGTACATTTTGTTCATTTCATCACCACCATTCTGTTGCCCTTTCTCTTGCATGAATCCGAGTGAGAGTGACACTCACCTACACACATAAGCCATATACATATTTGAGGGTTCATGTTAGGAGCTTAGGAACAACAACATTTTCCAACATTCAATAGGTTCTAGAGATTGGGTAGTATGACCCGTAAGAACATGATGCCCTTATCCCCCGTGTTGGTAATTGAGATATTCGATTGTTGGGGTATTGACTTCATTAGTCTCTTTTCCATGTCTTTTGGCTACATATATATTGCTGGCAATGGACTACGTGTCCAAATGGGTGGAGGTTATCCCAACGAAGAATAATGACCACTGGGTCGTGGTTAAGTTCTCAAAAGAGAACATCTTTTCGAGGTTCGGGATGCCTCGTGTAATGATAAGCGATTATGAGTCTTATTTTTGTAATAGGCCATTTGCATCTTTGATGCATAAGTATGGTGTCACACAAAAGGTGTCCATAGCATATCACTTGCAAACCAATGGTTTAGCCGAGTTGGCCAATAGGGAGATCAAGAGCATCCTAGAGAAAACGATGAATCCAAATAGGAAGGATAGGACATTTAGGTTGACCGATGCCCTTTGGGCTTACCTCACTACTTATAAGACAATTCTAGACATGTAACCTTATATGCTATTCTATGGCAAGTCTTGCCATTTGCCTGATGAAATGGAGCACAAAGCCTATTGGGCCATCAAAACCTTGAACTTCAACATGAGAGTGGTCGGAGAGAATAGGAAGCTTGAAATAAATGAATTGGAAGAAATTTGAAGAGATGCGTATGAGAGCTCTAAAATTTCAAATGAGAGGGCTAAGATCTTTCATGACAAATCCATTGTAAGAAAATCATTTGAGCCCAAAAAAAAGTGCTCTTGCACAATTCTCGTCTCTCTATCTTTCAAGGAAAACTTTGATCCCGTTGCGATGGCCCCTATCTTGTCAAGGTGGCCTACCCCAATGGAGCTATGGAAGTCACAAACCCGAAGATGGCAAGACATTCAAGGTCAATGGCCAAAAACTTAAGTCATTCTTTGAGGCATTTGAAGGTCAAGGGGTGGAAGAAGAATTGGTGGATCCGGTTTACCCGAACTTGTTAGAGGACTAACTATTCTTATGGTTTTTAGTGTACAATCATTTTTACTTTAACTGTTTATGTTACCTACTTTATCTTTGCATATAGTGTTATTTTTCGTAGTTGCAAATATTGGTGTTTTGTCAAAGCTCAAGGAACAATTTTTCAAATTTCAAATTTGTTAAATAATCTCATTATGCTTGTCTTCGTTAGATGCATTTAGTAGTTGATTGACTTCGTCTTAAACTACAATGTGCTCTTCCATGCCTATCTAGAAATGATCTTAGGCCATCTTTGAATTGCTTGAAGCCTTAGCCTTTTTCTTGAGAAAAGTTTATCCCTAGTGTCGTGATTGAGCCTTAATTGTAAATTCGTGTCCATGCCACACATGTGACCAAGCCAATGCAAAATGATAAAATTTACCTCACCTTGGTTGTTCCAAGAGCTGAGTATGAGTGATCATAAAAGAGAAGGAAGTATGGCAAAAACTCAACAAAAGGGATGAATGAAGTTGAATTCAAAGAGTTGAACGGAAAATAATGAAAAATTCAAGAAAATGAGAAAAAAGGGAGTGAAAATAAGAAAAGAAAGACAAAAGAAAAGGAAAATGTTAAGGAACAAAAAGAAAAGAAACAAAGAGTGTGGTGATGGTGTTAGACTAAAAAGCCCATGAAAAGAGAGATGTTTTGAAACAAAAGTCATTCACTCGGAACAACCCTCTCTGTTATCTTATATCCTTCATTTCATTTGCCTCAATATCACCCAAGGCCCCATTATAACCCTTGAATGTCCTAAATGATCTATAGAAAGCATGCGGATAGCATACTTGTAAAGAAAAAGAAAGGTTGATTTTGATATCTAATGCCCTATCATTATTTTCATGAGATTATGTCAAGGTTGTTCATTTATAAGCATACTTCATTTTTTGATATATGTGAGCATACTTCATTTTGTGCACAAGATTCCATCTCACATATACACATGGAGAGCATGCTAGGATAACTAGAGTGTGATTCATTGTTGAGAGACACCCTTGGTGAGGTTGCATCAAAGCTTAATTTGGATAGCCAAAGTGAATGTGAATTCTATTGTGTAAGTGCTCAAATTACATGTCCATTACACATACACACACGAGTTTGAAAATGAATGTGTAGGTATATACTCTAGACTAGCATTTAAAGCCATAGTGATGTACATGTGTGCTTGGTTCGGGCATTTGAACGATGTATTAGCTAGCCCTATGCTTGCGGGATATGAGAATATTGCTCAACTTTCGATATTTGATAAGATTTAGTAATGGCTTTGTTATTTCAATCTATGTTTTATATTTTGGGTATTCATTTTGGTAGTTAAAATTAGAAATCCATGTTTTGTACTTTGAAAACATCAAAATTTTAAATCATGTTGCAATTTCGGAAATGACTTTGGGCATAATTAATCAATTGTGGTTCATATGTGTGGTTAAAGATTTTGGTAGGTTGGATGTCATAGATAGGGTGCTAGAATGTTTTGGAGTTGAAAAAAGTTGGTTTGGATATGAGTTTTTGAGCAAAGGAATGGTTTTGCACCAAAGGCAAAACCTTCCGAAAGGTTTTGTTCTGTTCAGTGTGCAAAACCTTCTAGAAGGTTGTCATCAACCTTCTGGAAGGTTTTCATTACTGGAAAGTGGTGCCTCAGCAGTCAGCAAAACCTTCCAAAAAGTTTTGATCGAGCTTCCAAAATGTCTTGCCCAGAAGCCTAAAAAATGAGGGTTTTAAATTAGAATTTTTTGAGAAACCCTTCACATTTCCCCCAAATCTCAAGCTCCCAAGCTCTCTCCTCTCCTTTTACTCTCTTCCATCTTCAAAACACTTCACCAAAGCCCTAGATTCTCATTTTTCTCTTGATTATGGTTAGTTATTGAGTTGATTTTGCCGAATTTTGGGGACAATCTCTAAAAAACCCCTAGGTCTCAAACTTTTCTCCCAAATTTAAATCTCTTTTAGTGTTTCTCCAAAACCTTGACATCTCGTGCTATGGCTCATTTAGGAAATGTACTCTCAATTCTTTCGAGCCGGTTGAGTGGCTCTTTATGTGGATTGTGACACTTTTTGGTCTAGGGGCACTGTTGGTCCTCATGGCCTGCACCAAGAGAATGGGCCCTGAGACCCCACCAACTACAGGCACTAGCTCCCACAAGAGGACAGTAGAAAGCCCTAGTAGCTAAGACCGGAAATAGAGAAGGATGAAAGAAAAACATGACGCACGTAGACAAAGAATAGATGAAAAAAATGTCACGTGCGAGAGGGATATGGACAAAATTTCTCTTGGGCCTAATGATTAAGTCATAACATGGTTTAGGTATTTGATTTGAGGAGGCGAAAGGCTACAATTTGGGGTTGTGTAGAGAATTTTATAAGAATTTGTCCGTGTTTGGAAAGGATGGGAGTGGCCTAAGGACTACTATGCGGGATAAGACCTTTGAGGTGACCCCCGATTTGATAGCCATTGTAATGGAGTATGAGAAGCCTACCCCCTACTACTCTAGTTTACAAACATAATGTTGATGGGGGTAGGACTCTCGTCGACTATGTTAGGCTCACTTATGAGGACCCGACCACTTTTAAGGGGACGACTCTTATCGTAGGCCTCAAGCATGCCTATGGGGTGATGAATAAGGTGCTTTACTATAATTTGATGCCCCGCGGGTCCGACAAGAGCCCAAACATCGAGAAGCTTGCCCTCCTTCATGCTTTTATAAAGGCAAAGGCAATTGATGTGGCACTATTGATGTGGGAGGAGATGAGGGAGTTTGCCAAGGTTGCAAAGCCGAAGGCAAATCTCCCCTTTGGTACCCTCATCACACGAATGTGCTCCCAAGCCAAGGTGAAGGCCTACGCAAAAGACACGCTGCTTCCCCCTAAGATTGGTGCTATTGGGAAGTCGAGCAACAGCAAAACGGCAACCAATACAAGGGGAAAGAGACCAAGAGTGTCAAAATTGGAGCCACTTGCAGTAGGGCCATCCTCCTGAGCACCTCCTACTTCAAACGATTAGGAAAAGGGGCCGGAATGAGACATGCATGCACATTTTCAATAATAATTATTTTTTCTCACTCACCTCACCCCTATTAGAGTCACCCTTAGTCTCATTTTCTTGGGACAATGTGGTCTTGTGTGAGACTTTTAGCACAATGGTCTTGTCGATTTGCTTGCCACTCCTTAGGGTGGTGACTGCCTTGAGTTGCTCACAACTCTCCTTTGTAAGTTTAGATGACTCAATCACATGTTGACCCCTAGGGTTTTCATGAGGTTGAGTGAAAAATTTCCCTTTCTCTTGTTGGGATGACCCTATAGCATTGGTTAATTTTGTGATTTGAGTCCTAATGTCATTGAAAGCTGTAGCGGTTTGATTGTTGATGGTGGTTTGGATTTGTATGAATTGGTGCACCACATCCTCTAAGTTCCTCGTATAAGGTGGTTGGTAAGTGGGAGGATTGGATGGTCCTTGTTGACCATAACTTTCTCAAGGTGGATTTTGGGAAAAAATTTATAAAGACGAGTTTTGTGAATACCCTTGAGGATTGGACCGGGGGTATTGAGAGCTAGATGATTGACCTTGGCCATGATATTGATTTTGCTTAGGAGGCATGGGGTGAATATGAACTAGACCCTTGAGGAGTGGGATTCTTATTCTTCCAACTGAAGTTTGGGTGATTACTCCAACCTGAATTGTATGTGTTTGGGTGTGGGGAGAATGATTGCCTACTTTGATTGAAGGCATTGACTTGCTCATGGTAAACTTCTTTAAGTGCCAGAATGTTAGGGCACTCAGAGATGAAATGTTCAACACTTTCACAAATAGAGCAAAACTCCTCGGTCTTGGAAATGTTGGATATCTCATATCTCCTATTGACCTCAAGACTTTCCACTTTCCTAGACAATTTAGGGATTTTGGAAAGCAAGTCTTCTCGGTCCCTAAATTATTCATCTCTCCCCCGCTTGGTTGATTACTACCTAGAGAAAACCTCGGTACATCGGTAGGATCCATGATGCTCCAAGATTGTGTATTTTGTGCCAATATACTAAAGTAGTCTAGGGCCTCATCGGGATCCTTGTTTAAGAACTCCCCATTGCACATCATGTTATGAATTTTCAATGGCCTAGTGCAATCCCTTCGTAGAAGAAACTCACTAATTTTCATGATTCAAAACCATGATGTGGAATGAATTGTAGCAATTCCTTGTAGCGAACCCAACATTGATAAATTTGTTCATTGGGCTTTTCAAAAAGTTTTGGATTTGATTTTTAAGAGTGGTGGTTTTAGGCATCGGAAAGAATTTGTTCAAAAACTTGGAAAGCATTTGTGCCCAAGAGATTATGGATGGAGGCTTCAAGGAATTTAACAATGTTTTGGCTTTGTCCTTAAGGGAAAAGGTAAACAATTTTAGGCGAGCTATGTCTTCCATGGCATGATCATTGAGGAAGGCTACAACTATTTCCTCGAATTCCATAATGTGCAAATAAGGATTCTCTCTTTCAATTCCATAGAATTGAGGAAGTAGTTGTAACATTTCCAGCTTAACTAGGAAGGCATGAGCTTGGATTGGTAAAAGAATTCATGATACGGTAGTGCTACGAGTGGATTGGAGATAATCCCGCATTGACCTCGTCGAAGGATCAATTGGGATGTTGCTTCCTTCATTTCTAGGAGGGAAATGCATTCTCGGATTTGGAATTCTGGGGTCCTACACTCCTCCTCCCCTTGATACATTAACACCAACATCCTCAAAGTGGTCACCAGCATCCACGAGTAGGTCTTGGTCAATATTCATATTGGGGCTTAAGGGTCGTCTAACCAATCTATTTTGATCGTCCCGTCCCCACATACAAAACAACATCTATAAATAAAAAGACAAGTAAACAAAAGTATATACAAGGAACAAGGTACCTCAACCCATGAAGAGAATTCATGGGACTTACCTTTGTTTTCTGAAATCACCTTCTTAATTCAACGTTTTGCCTTCCCCGACAAGGTGCCAAAAATGTTTGACTTATTTCGTAAACCTTAATCTCCAACCATGATTTCGGTTGTATTTATGTGACTTATACAATTAGGTGAGTGTCACTCTTCCTCGGATATCATGCAACAAATGGGGTGAACGTGTGTGGATAAAAATATGTGCGTGTGTACAAAAGTGCTCCCCAAGCGTAGAGAGACTTTCAAGTGTCGTGCTTTTGAGTTTGAGTTTTGGTGAGTGAAGATTGGTTATAGAAATGAAATAAAAACAAGGTTCACTAATCCAAAGAGGTCATTCCAATGGGAATGCTAAATAAACTCAATTCATTCAACCAATGGTGCCTAGGTGCTTGATTGATTTGTAGGAAATGAGGGACTAATGTGCAATATAGGCTCAAGCATACCCTGTAAGAAGTCTACGGTATATCAAGAGATCACAACCATATCCGCACTCAACCTAGTCAAACCAAGAACTTCACACTACGATGTAGAATGGAGAAGAGTTTATTTAGCATACCCAAGAGGAAGTTCCCCTTGGATTAGCCAAAAAAAATCCTAGCTACTCATGGTTGAAGGAAAAATATTCATGATGTAAAGAGACATGTAGAAGAAATGGAAATGAAAATGAGTTGAGAAGGAAACTTAGAACATATATTAAATCTAGGAAGAAGTAAACTACAAAGAGAAATTCATTTCATAACAAAATGAAGATGTTACAGAGCATACCCAGCAGAAAATGTAAAAGTGCAAGAACAATAGATTAAACTCGATTACACTTGAAATGAAGTAGATTAAAATGCAAGAAATAAAGATTAAAAGAGTCTTACATCTTGTTACAAGTGAAATGGGTGAATAAATTGCAAAAGTCTAAGTTCTCTCTCTAAAACTATATCTTCTACCTCTCTTACTAAAAAGTGATGAACTATGGTGTGTAGTTGGTAGTGTGTCCACTAATTTTCGTCCATGGAGCCTATGGTCTGTGTGCTACAGAGATTCAATGATTTGGGGAGGTTTGGAAGCCTACACAGGAAAGGTGTAGATATGTCAGCACTCTACTTTTGTCCTTGACCAACTTCCTTTTTTCTCTCTCTTTTTCCTCCATGCTTTTTCTTCCAAATCCAGACTCATGAGTAAGAATGGCATGTTTGTAGGTATAACATGTCAAGGTAGGTGTGGGAGAAGCGTAGGTGGGTCCCCCAAGCAATTGGAGTTGAGTTGCAGGTTGTTCGACATTTTTAGGCAAAACCTTTCGGAAGGTCGATGCAAACCTCCTGGGAGGTTTATGTAGGAACAAGGGAAAAGAAAGTCTAGTGAGCAAAACCTTCTAGAAGTTTGATACAAACCTTTCAAAAGGTTTATTCCAGTAGGTAAAACCTTCTAGATGTTTTGGCAAGGGCAGAGGCAGTTCAACGTGCAAACCTTCCGACAGGTTTTTGACCAAACCTTCGGGAAGGTTTTCACCAAATTTGCATTTTCTTGATTTCTTCACCTTCCAAGCCACCCCTCATTTCGCTTGCCTTTAAGCACTACAATAGGGGCTTAGCTCAAGCCATAATCAAAAATTTACCTACAATCACACAACAACATCATTAATTGATTGCTCAGTAATGAGCACAAAACATTACATAGATTGTATATTGTTATGCCCTTTTATACCTGCTTTTGTTGTGATTTTTGGGGAGGAAAGCATTTAATCTTCTCTTTAATGGAGTTTTGTGTATATGTAGGTGAAAATATGTAAATGGCTTGAAGTGTTTGAAATCAATGAAGATGAGGGGATAACTTAAAGGAAGGATTGAAAGGTGAACAAACCAAGAAAAATGCAATTTGGACGAAAACCTTCTAGAGGGTTTACACTTGGTATGCTTGTTCACTACCAAAACCTTCCGGAAGGTTTTGCATACTGGAATAAACATTTTGGAAGGTTTGCATCAAACTTCTGGAAGGTTTTTTCTGCTAGAATGCTTTCTCAACTGTTCCTACATAAACCTTCTGAAAGGTTTGCATCGACCTTCCGGAAGGTTTTGCCCAGAATGTCCAGACAGCCTGTAACTCAAGCTCTACCATTTGGGGGGCCCACCTACACTTCTCCCACTTGTCTCTTAACATATCTTACACACATAAAAGTCTCCCCTCACCTAAAGTGGACTTTGAAGGCTATGGCATTAATGAGGAGAGAGAAGAGGCAAGTCAGGGAGATGCAGGCTAGGCCTGTCCTAGCCTACCCAATGCAATCCAATCAGCCTCCTATGGAGGGGAGGTCTGTCTCACACCGAGAGGGAGGTCCATGTACATTTTTTGGAGTACATTACACATTATTCAGATTGTATTGCATTGTAGAGAGAAAAGCTCCAAGGAAGAAGACATAGAGAGAAAGCTTAGATTTTTACGTTTCTTCTTGCTTGATTGTTTCCGTTGTAGTATCCTAACCTTCGAACATCACCATCAAATTGTGTATGGTGTAGGTGAAGGGGAGTGCACTCTCTCTCGGAATGATGTCAAAAGAAAGGGCAATGAAATGGTGGTGGATGAAATGACTGAAACACGTGTGTGGATAAACAAAAGTGCTCCCCAAGTGCTGAGAGTCTTTTGAGTGTCATGTTTTACTTGGAATGTATTTCAAGCTCCTCTCCTCAGGGAAGGATGTGAATCATGTTGAAGTTGATTTTGGTAAAAAGGGTAAAATATAAAAATCTTTCGTTGTTTGAAGTTTGGTGAGTGATTGTATCTTGATGGAAATGAAATGGGAAAAGTGTTTGCTAATCCGAAGGGTTCACTCCAATGGGAATGTCAACTCAACTCAAGACCTACCTCCAATAGTGTCTAGATAATCGATTAATTCGTGAGAATATCAGGACTAAAATGGAGGTGAGGATTCAAGCATTCCCCGAGACAATGCCTACAGTGTATAAAGAACTCACAACCATGTCCTCACCCCAACCCAGTCAAGCTGAACCAACGTACACCGAGGGGAGGAAAGAAAATGAGTTGAAATGGCATACCCAAGAGGAGGTCTCCCTTGGATTAGCCAACTTAAATGTTTAGCTACTCATACTTAATGCAAAGGCAATAATAAAATGGAAATACATTGTAAGGAAATGAAGATTTGAGTTAAGTAAATTCAAGAAAATACAAACTACAAGAGAATTCATTTAATACCCATTTGGAAACTTGAAAATGAAGAACTTGAATGCATTAATGGTGAAATCTAAAATGAAAGACTAAACCAGAAAGCAACTTGCAATAAATGACATTAAAGACTTTAAAAAAAGCTTAGAAGATTCTTACAAGGGATTACAAGACAATGTATTGAAGGAAAATGCAAAAAAAAATTAACTTCTCTCTCTAGTAACATTCATCATCTTCCTTGGACTCTCTCTCTATCTTACAATGTGTATCTAGCTAATGCTGGCTAATGGTGTAGGAGCTTGAAAAAAACGTCCATGGAGCCATCCCCAAACTATGTGATGTGATCCCAATCAATAGGGGCTAAAAAAGATAGGTTGGACAGGCTAGCGTAGGCATAACCTGCACACCCAACATCTTTTCTCTCCTCTCACCTCATTAATGTACAAAGCTCCAAAATTCCAAGTATGAGTGTATGAGGGGATGTCTGTGTGTAAAACATGTCAGGGACAAGTGGGAGAGTGCTTGGTGGGACTCCCAAGGTTGCAGAGCATGATATACAAAATCTGGCAATTTTTTTTACAACCTATCAGTAGGTCGATGGAAACTTACCGGCAGGTTTTACTTCAGTGGGCACAACCTATCAATAGGTTTGAGGTAGGTGCAGGTCCAGTAGCTAAAACCTATCGATATGGCCTACCGCTAGGTTTTCTCTTGTTTTATTGATTTCTTGGTGTCTTCACCTCCTGAGCTATCTTCAAGTCATCCCTTCATCTTCATTCATCTTAAACACTATGAGAAGGCTTAACAAGCATCATTTATCACTTTTATCTACAAACATACCGATGTTCCATTAATAGAACAAACAATGCATTTCCAGTCATATTACCCACAAAAGCTAGCACAAAAGGGGTGTGAATGCACTTGGAATATGCAATATTTTTTGTTAATCACTTCCATCCATTTCACTTGCAGTCTTTCGTAAGCTTCATTTACTATCTTTAATGTCATTTATTTCGAGTACATTGCAAATTTAAATACACCATTTACATTCTACTATTGTTGTATGGATTTTCCCTCTTGTTAACCTTTTAAAATGGGTATTCAATGCATTTCTTCTTCGTTAAATTTTTTTGCATTAAATTAAGTTCCAATCTTTATTTCTTTACAGTTTCACTTCATTTCATTTATGTTCTTGCATTAAATATGAGTAGCTAAGCCTTAAGTTGGCTAGTCCAAGGGAGAACCCCTCTTGGGTATGCTAAATCAACTCTTTTTCATTCCTCCTCGTAGTGTACATTGATTTAGTTTGACTAGGTTGAGTGTGGATATGGTTGTGGATTCTTGATACACCTTAGACTTGTCACTATGTATGCTTGAATCCTCACCTCCATTTTAGTCCCGCGCTTCGTATGATTCAATCAAACATCTAAACACCATTGGAGGAAGGTCTTGTGTTGATTTGGCATTCCCATTGGAATGACCTCTTTGGATTAACCAACACTTGTTTCCATTTCATTTTCATCAAGAACACAATTCACCAAAACTCAAACATCAAAGATTTTTACACTTTTCCGTTTTCCCCAAAATCACCTTGAAGACAATTCACCTCCTTCCCTAAGGAGACGATCTTGGAATAAAATTTTCAATTAAAACATGACACTCGAAAGTATCTCTGTGCTTGGGGACCACTTTTGTTCACACACACATACACACACGTTTCATTCACACACCCGTTTTTTATTTCTTGCATCAAACTCGAGTGAGAGTGACACTCACCCACACACATATTGAGGGTTTATGTTCATAGATTTGGAACACACAAAAGGGAACCAAGCATTTTTTGCGTCGTCGCCGGGAAAGGCAAAGTGTTGAATTGAGAAGGTGATTTTCGGACAACGGAGGTAAGTCCCGTGAATTCTCATCACGAGCTGAGGTACGTTGCTCCTTCTATATACTTTTGTGTACTTATTTTTAATTTTTAGATATTGTTTTTGTATGTGGAGACGGGACGACCAAAATAGATTGGTCAAATGACCCTTAGGCCCCAACATGAATATTGACCAAGACGCACCCGAGGATGCTGGTGATAATTTTGAGAATAAGGAGGCTAATGTCCAAAGGGGTGGGGGAATGCAAAACCCTAGAATGCCAAACCCTAAAATGCATTTCCCTCCTAGGAATTAAGGGGACAATATCCCCATTGATCTTCGGGTAAGGTCAATGCAGGATTTTCTCCAACCTACTCCCTCATGCATTCTCTTACCGGTACAAGCTCATACCTTTCTAGTTAAGTCAAAAATGTTGCAACTACTTCCTACATTCCACGAAATGGAAAAAGAAAATCGTTATTTTCATAATAAGGTATTCGAGGATATATTTGCAACCTTTCTCACTAATCTCACTGTGGAAGACATAGCTCGCTTGAAATTGTTTCCCTTTTCCCTTAAGGACAAAGCAAAAACATGGTTGAATTCCATTCAGTCTCGATCCATAACCTCTTGCCAAGAGGTTCTTAAGCACAAATTCTTTCTGAGTATTTGAACAAATTTTTTTTTGTGCCTAGAACCACCGCTCTCAAAAAGCAAATCCAAAACTTCTTGGAAAAGCCCAATGAGCAATTTTACAACTGTTAGGATCGCTACAAGGAATTGCTACCATCCATTCCATATCATGGTTTTGAATCATGGCAATTGGTGAGTTTCTTCTATAAAGAGATCACGTTGGGTCATAGACAATTCATTGACATGATGTGTAACGACTAGTTCTTAAATAAGGACCCAGATGAGGTCGTGGACTACTTTAGTACATTGGCACAAAATGCACAATCATAGAATATCACAGATCCCACCAATGTACTGAGGTCTTTCCCGGGTAGTAATCAAGCACATCGGGGAGGGATGTATGATTTAAGAGATCGGGAAGATTTGCTCTTAAAAATCACCAAGTTGTCATGGAAGATGGAAAGTTTAGAAGTCAATAGGAGACACGAGGTGTCTAATATTTCAAATACTGAGGAGGGTTGCTCAATTTGTGAAAGTGTGGAGCATTCCATATCGGAATGCCCTAACATTTTGGTACTTAAGCAACTGTACCATGAGCAAGTCAATGCCTTCAACCAAACGAGGCAATCATTCTCTCCACATTCAAACACTTATAATCTGGGTTGGAGCAATCACCCAAATTTTAGTTGGAGAAATGATAATTCCACTCCTCATGGGCCTAATGCCTATACACCTCCTATGCCTCCCAAGCAAAGTCAATATTAAGGTCAAGGGCAAGTGTCTAGCCCTCAATACTCCCGGTCTAATCCGCACGGGTATTCAGAAAATCCACCTCCATAAAATTTCTACCAGGGACCACCTCCACAAAATTTTGGTCAACAAGGACCATCCAACCCATCCACATACCAACCTCCCCATAAGAGGAGTTTGGAGGATGTGGTTCATTCCTTCATCCAAAGTTATACTTCCATCGATAATCAAAATGCCACAGCTTTTAATGACATTCGAGCCCAACTCAAGAAGTTAACCAATTCCATGGGAACATCAAAATAAGATAAGGGGAAATTTTCCCCTCAACCCCAAGAAAATCCTAGAAGCCAACATGTCATTAAGTCATCCGAACCCACTAGTGAGAGTTGTGAAAAACTCAAAGTGGTCACCACCATTCGAAGTGGAAAACAAATTAATAATACCATTGTGTCAAAGGTCTCACCTAAGGCCATATTGCCATTAGAGGAAGAGACTAAGGATGATACCGAAGGGGGTGAGGTGAGTGAGAAAGAAAAATTGGTTGATGAAAGTGTGCATGCATCCCCTATTCCTGCCCCTTTTCCTAATCGTTTGAAGCCACCCGTCACGGTGGCTAACTATTATGATATAATTGAGATGTTCAAGCAGGTTAAAATCAACATTACATTCCTAGATTCCATAAAACAAATCCCATCTTGTGCCAAGATCTTTGAGGACTTGTGCACCGTGAAGAGAAGGCTAAATGTGCACAAGAAGGCATTCATCACCAAGCAAGTGAGCTCAATCTTGAGGACTAACACCCCACCAAAGTTGAAGAATCTTGGATGTCCTACCATTGCCATCACAATAGCAAATTATAGGGTGAAACAAGCTCTTCTTAATTTGGGAGCAAGTGTCAACCTCCTACCGTACTTGGTGTGCCAACAATTCCAACTTGAGAAGTTGAAGCCAACTCCAATTACTCTTCAGTTGGCAGATCGTAACGTTAGAACACCGATGGGAGTAGTCGAGGATATTTTAGTTCAAGTTGATAAATTTTACTTCCTTGTTGATTTTATTGTGCTTGACACACACCCGATTGCAAACCTAAGCTCCCAAATTCCTGTCATACTTGGTAGACCTTTTCTTGTCACATCTAATGTTGTGATCAATTATAGGAACGATCTGATGAATCTTGCATTTGGGAACATGACTATGGATATTAATGTTTTCAACTTGACTAAACAACCAGGGGATGATGAGAAAGTGCACGAAGTCAATAGAATTGATACCCTGGTGGAGGAGCACTTGGAATTGTTGGCCATGTTGAAAGAAGGGGAGGAAGAGGTTGATGAGCAAGAGGATTTGGAGAGCTTGAAAGGGTTAGAAAAATGGACCCCTACATTTGAGAAGCTTCCATAGCAAGATAAGAAAATCTTTCCCTCTAATGAGCAAAAACCCATCTTGGAGTTGAAGCCATTACTTTCCCATATTAAGTATGCACACCTTGGGGATGACAAAACCTTTCCGATGGTGATTAGCTCAACTTTGGAGGCGAAGCAAGAAGAGGATCTCTTGAAAGTGTTGAGGAGGCATAAGGGAGCAATTGGGTGGACAATTGCCGACATCAAGGGGATAAGCCCCCTCATTTTTACACACTGCACCTACCTTTAAGAAGATTTTAAGCCTTCTCGACAACCACAGAGAAGTGTGAATCCAATCATGAAGGATATGGTGAGAAACGAGGCACCTAAGCTACTTGACGTGGGCATCATTTTTCTTATTGTCAACAATAAGTGGGTTAGCCCCACGCAAGTAGTACCAAAGAAGTCGGGAGTCACGGTTGTTGCAAATAAGGAGAACGAGCTTATTCCAACAAGGGTGATCACCGAATGGAGAGTGTGTATTGATTACCAAAAGCACAACTTGTGCATGAGAAAATACCCCTTTCCATTGTCATTCCTCGACCAAGTGCTGGAAAGAATAGTTGGGCTTCTATTTTACTACTTCTTGGATGGCTACCTCAGGTACAACCAAATTGAGATCACTTTGGAGGATCAAGCGACGACCACTTTCACTTGCCCCTACGGTACCTTTGCTTGTAGACGCATGCCTTGCGGGTTTTGTAACACCCCAGGGACCTTTAAACATTGTATGATGGGGATTTTTAGTGATATGGTGGAGAAGATCCTGGAAGTGTTTGTGGATGACTTCTCAGTGTTCAGGGATTCATTTGATGGATGTTTGGAGAACTTAGAGAGAGTTCTTGAAAGATATGAGGAGAAAAACTTGGTGCTAAATTGAAAAAAGTGCCACTTCATGGTGGCATAAGAAATTGTGCTTGGGTACATCATCTCGGCTAAGGGGATTGAAGTGGACAAATCTAAGGTGGGTGCAATTTTCGACCTCCCCATGCCAAAGGTCATCAAAGATATCAGGTCATTTTTTGGCCATGTCGGCTTTTATCATCATTTTATTAAAGACTTTAGTGCATTGGCCTGACCTTTGACCAATTTAATTTCTAAGGATGTCCCATTTGAGTGGTCGGATAATTGTGAGGCATCGTTTACAAAACTCAAAAGCATGCTTACTACACCTTCGATTATGCGACCACCCAAGTGAGACTCACCATTTGAGCTTATGTGCGACACGAGTGATTACGCGGTCGGCGCAGTGCTTGGTCGAATGGAGAACAAGAGACCATATGTAATATACTACTCTAGCAAAACACTCAATGAAGCTCAAATGAACTATACCACCATAGAAAAGGAATTCCTAGTAGTAGTATCTGTATTGGATAAATTCCGTTCCTACATCATTGGTTCACCTATAATAGTCTTTACCGATCACTCTACTTTAAAATATTTGTTATCTAAGAAGGATACAAAATCGAGACTCATTAGGTAGATACTCCTCTTACAAGAATTCAACTTGACGATCAAAGATAAAAAAAGGAGTTGAGAACTTGGTGGCGGACCATTTGTCCAGGCTTGTGGTGCAAGATGCTAATGAACACATTTCTATCCCTGACTATTTTCCTGACGAGTATTTACTTTTGATTCATTCTATTTGTCTCTGTTATGCTGACATATGTAATTATCTTGCTACAGGATAAATACCATCATATTAGAGCCCGAAAGATAAAATAAGGTTTATGGCAGTTGTGAAGTACTTTTTCTTCGACAACCCGTACCTGTTCAAGTACTTCCCTGACCAAGCCATGCGGAGATGCGTACCAAAAAATGAACAACGGAAAGTCCTTGCATTTTGCCATTTGGAGGTGTGCAGTAGTCATTACTCTTCAAAAAAGACTTCGGCAAAGATTCTACAATCAGGTTTTTATTGGCCCTCTTTGATAAAAGATTGTATCTCTTTCTGTAAAGAATGTGATAGGTGCCAACGTTTGGGTAGTGTGACCCGAAGGAACATGATTCCCCTCTCCCCTGTACTTGTTATTGAGATATTTAATTGTTGGGGCATCGACTTCATGGGTCCTTTCTCCCATGTCATTTGATTACCTATACATTCTACTGGCAGTGGACTACGTGTCCAAATAGGTCGAGGCTATCCTGACCAAAACCAACAACCACCAGGTCGTGGTTAAGTTTCTGAAGAAAAAACATTTTTTTTTAGGTTTGGGATGCCTCGTGCAAAGATAAGCGTTGGTGGTTTACATTTCTGTAATAGGTGATTTGCATCTTTGATGCATAAGTATGGCATCACACACAAGGTGTTCACCGCATATCACCAACAAACCAATTGTCAAGCCGAGTTGGCCAATAGAAAAATCAAGAGCATCCTAGAGAAAACGGTGAACCCAAATAGGAAAGATTGGTCATTTCGATTGACCGATGCCCTATGGGCATACGGAACTGCTTACAAGACTGTTCTAGGCATGCCACCCTATAGGCTAGTCTATGGCAAGGCTTGCCATTTGCCGATTGAGATTGTCACGCCCCAAAATCCGGGGATCCTTTTAACCGTTGATAGCCCATCAACTCACGAAAATACCCATGGATGTCACTTGATCCGACACCACAACCATAACATTCCCCACAATTGGGATTTAAACCCACTCGGGTGATCTGTGTTCCATTAATCATTTAATTTAACTGAGACCTAATAAGCCCCTCTAATAGTTATAAAAGGGGTAATGGGTTGTAAATGGGAGATGACTCTCGTACAAGTTATCATTTAAATCCATTGAGGTCTAATGAGCCTCAATATAACTCAATTAGTGTCCCTTTGCATCATTGGAATCAAAGAAAAAAAAATCCAAAACCATGGGAAGAAGGCTTTAGAATTACACATTTGTCTTTCGGCAGCTCCGGAGCAACAAACTCACTGGACCAAACTACTCTGGAGCACTGCTCCGGAGCAATCCGACTGCCGAATTTTTTTCTGCGACTTCCAGTGCGATTTTGACCCACTTAGATGTTGATTTGGAAAATTTTCATTATAGACACTTTTGTAGCCCTGGGTGTCAACTATCTACTGTCAACATTTCAGGTCATTTGGACATCACAATAAAAAGTTATGGCTCATACACTAGGCAGTGTCTGAATTCCCATATGTCCAATCATGTTTAATTTCAACCCCCAAACCAATCCATTCCAAAATCAACCCAACCTATCCAAGGTCATCCAAAACTTGTACAACATACATTTTGGTCCCAAGTATAGTTAATACAAGTTTTATTACACACCCTTGCATAATTTTACATGCCAAAAAGGAATTTAACTAAGAGGTTTACAAAACTTAATTCAAAAGCCACAACTCGGCTTTTCTTCAACCAGAAGGCCCTGAATGTGAGCCATCCACCGGAACATGTTCCATACCTGAAATTGTTTCCCGTATTGGGTGAGCCAACGCCCAGTAGAGAAAGTCCTACAAAGGTTACTCACCCCCTAGATGCACATGCTCATGTAGCAATCACATGCAACACATAACCAAACATTTAACACACAAACATGCTTTCTATATTGGAATGCAACTATGCTATGTTATGGAATGAGGTGACACTCACTCATGCATTTCAACCCGAGCCCTCACCGACTCTCACAACACCATGCAACACCTAAAGTGTAAAGCAACCCGTCTATCGACGGAAAAATCCTTCTAATGATCGTTTTGAATGAAAAATCATTTGTTTTAAAAAATCCGATCATTATTGGGAATCTACCCATTGAATGAGTGTTTTTATAACAAAATCTTGTGCTTTATTTCGGCAACGAATTCTCGAAATTACACCGCCGGCTCTGTGGGCCATGCCACTTTTCTGGAATTTCACCTCAGGGGAGTAGCTGAACCAAGTGGTTTGGGGTTTTTCACCCAAGGAAGTTGCCATGCCCCTTCTTGCTATACCCAACACAAATTTTTCCTTATGCCATACAACCGTACAACTCAAAATGGATTCGTCGATCCACTTTCTCCCGAGTCCACACATCAAGCACCATACCAGGTGTTGATTATATCCATGCATCTCCCACACACCAACGCTCATGCAATTGTCCCATGAATGTGATGCCATGAACATGCTCAATGTACAATGGTGCAAAATGAACAATATATCCACATACCATGGAATTTAGATCATAGGCATATAAATTCCATACATTATCATCATAAACAATATATCAATGAGCATATGTCAACACACCAATAACACATTTCAACATGTTATTCCAATGACCTCAAACAAATTATCTAGACAACCAACCAAGGCATATTATCAAACACCTCATAGGCACTAACATATGATCACACATTATGCCCAAATAAATCATTTAAACATCCAAGGCATTTCAGCAATATCACCAAGTTCTATAGTGAATCACATATAACTTCCACACATCACAATTTAGCTAGCAATAAGCCTAAGCTAATTTCATGCTCACCTTTCCATTCTCATAACCATAAACACATATATACATCATTACACATGCATATATATATATATATATATATACCCTTAACCTAGCTACACCTAAGGTAGAATAATCCAAGGTAGGAATAACCCCTACCTCTTGGAGCGTGAGAAAAACCCGTAGGAAGCTCCCAAGACCCGAAAACACAACTCGAATCTTGATTCTCCTAACTCTTGACTTTCACCTTCAGTAAAATTGGTTGTTTTTGGTACCCACGCGTAGCCCTAGTCGCGTAGATTACTTCTCCTTTCTAGCCCGACGGAATCCGAGTGACGGAAGTCGAAGAAATCGCCAGAGAAAGCTTGAAGAAAACCCCTTTTCTCTCTCTTTCCCTTCCTCTCTCTATGTGGCCGGCCAACAAGGGTGCAAGTGGTGAGAATATCTCACTTTGAGATATTTTAGCCCCTATTTATATTTTTAAATGTGCGGTCCTCGTTACACCGCTCGTTTATTACTTCCGGGTTAGTTTTTCGCCCCGAAACGATTCATTAAAACTCGGATTAAGTTCAAATTGATTTTATTTGAAATTTTATTTATTTATTAAGGATATTTGAAAAAACTGATTTTTAGGAGCCCTGGAATTTATTTTGCCACGCAGGCGCCTCGATTTACGTGTAAAAATCCGACTATCTCGGAACTCAACGTAATTTCTGGTGGTTACTAGATTTCGCGTTGCGAATTTCATAGCGCACTCCATTTTCTCATCCGAGGTCTAGAACATAAGTATTTTAACCGCACTATAGTGGCAAATTATGATTTTGCCCTTATTCCCAAAAAGTTCAAAATTTTTTGGGTCTCACATAAATTGAGCATAAAGCCTATTGGGCTATAAAAACCTTGAACTTCAACATGAGAATGGCCAGAGGAAATAGGAAGCTTGAAATAAATAAATTGGAAAAGATTCGAAGAGATGTGTATGAGAGCTTTAAAATTTCAAAAGAGATGACTAAGATCTTTTATGATAAATCTATCGTAAGGAAATCATTTGAGCCTAGACAACAAGTGTTTTTATACAATTCTCGTCTCTCAATCTTTCAAGGGAAACTTCGATCCTGTTTGGATGGCCCCTATCTTGTCAAGGTGGCCTACCCCAATGGGGATGTGGAAGTCACAAACCCCGAAGATGGCAAGACATTCAAGGTCAAAGGCCAAAGACTTAATCAATTTTTTAAGGGGTTTGAAGGTCAAGGGTGGAGGAAGATTTGATGGATCCGATCCACCTGGACTTGTTGGAGTAATAACTATTCATAAGATTTTTAGTGTACAATCATTTTTACTTACTTTATCTGTTTATGTTTACTTTATCTTTGCGTATAGAGTTGTTTTTCTTAGTTGCAGACATTGGTGTTTTTGTCAAAGCTCAAGTGCGAGGTGTTCTCTAACCCTACTCATCTTTTTAAAGTCCTTCATTGCATATCATATCTTTTTTGTTGCATTGAGGACAATGCATGAACCAAGTTGAGGGGTGATGTAACACCCCAAAACAGACCCTGGACGGTATTACATTCTAAAACCATTCATATCATGAGAGCGTTAATAAAATCCCTTAAGAAACAAGACTTAATTTTTCATCCACAATTAATTATAACATTATCCAAAAGAATAAGCCCAAGTCATGACTATTACATCTCAAACATTAACTAAAGGAAACGCAGCGGAATAAACCAGAGTAACTAGACTACACAATGTTCCAAAGGACTGTCATAGTCTAGTACGAAAAGAAAGGAGGCCGCTCTATGTGTCCACCTCGGGATCCACACTCCCGTCAATTAAAGTCTCCCAAGTAGCGGGCTCTTTGACCCTCACGTCCTCCTCTAGTGGGTAATCTGAAAAATGTTAGCGGTAGGGGGTGAGCACGAAGCTCTGTAGGAAAATTCTCCCAAACCCATAAAAGGTTTAGAAAAGCATTTAAAGCGGTCAGTCTCATTTTTAACGTAACATAGATACATAATTTGAAAGAAAGCGGTGACATTTAAAAAGGATCTCAAGTTTATTTAAAAACATTACTTAAATGAATAAATGAGCACCTCATACAAATAATAATGATTAATGGTCATGAACAATTTTCAACAATTCTTTTGGTAGGTGGCATACTTTGGGATAACCTCCACCCCCCTTATTTGTCACCTTTGATTCTCAAGCATCCTTACCGGGAACATCTTGAGAATGGGTGAGCATCTTTACATGGAACCTCTCACTAATCATTATATTGTTTTCCAAGCATCCTTATCGGGAACCTCTTGGGAAGGGGTGAGCATCCTTACAAGGAACTTCTCACTATAATGAACTTATTTCTCAAGCATCCTTACCGAGAACCTCTTGAGAAAGGGCGAGCATCATTACAAGGAACCTCTCACTCATGTGCATCCCTAAACAACCTAACCAAGCATACAATTCTAACATTCATCTCCATTTACAAGCATTTATCCAAAATTCCCCAAAAATATATCATGCAACAATTCGACAACCAACAAAGAAAAGTACATGAGATCACAAAAATATCATTTTATGGTTCCATGTGAAACACTAAGGTTTTGAAATTAAGAATAAAGCAAACTTTAGAGAAAAGTTCATCTCTCTTGAAATCTAGGGTTTTTAGCCAAGAACAAGGATTTAATGGTTACCCACCATTAATGTTGTTTAAAGTATGGTAATAATCATAAGGATATCAAGAATCAATGATCTACACCATACATATAAGATTTATAGTGGAAAGAGTACATATAAGTAAACTCTAGCCTCAATGCAAGTGAATGAGAGAAAACTTCTACCTTTTGTTCTTGTAAAGTTGGATTTGATGGACTCCAGGGTATAAATCCCTTCAAATTTTGTTTTTCTCTCTTCCTTTCTTCCTCTCTTTTTCTCCTTTCTTTCTCTCTTAGGGTTTCTAAGGTTGGAGGGCTGAAATCGAGTCAAAATAGGTGACCTTGGGTATTTATAAGGCTAAAATCGGACCAAGATCGCGACTTTTAATAGTCAGATCATTTCCGGCCGTACCGGTATGCCGAACTCTCTGGACCAGTTTGCTCCGGTACGCAGAACCGGTACACTTCAGTACTGGTACGCAGTACCGGTACGATTTTGTCCAGTTTTTTCCTTTTTTATCCATTTTTCATTTACAATCCATCTTAAACCCTTCCAAAGTCATCCGAAACCTCTCCAACACACATTTTTACCCCAAACCTATTTAATACAAGTTCTAGGACCTGAAATTTCATATTTCCCTTATTAAAACTAAAATTCAACTATTATTTCCACAAACATTCTAAATCTCTACTTTTTCAATCTACTCAATTCAAACACACATCGCTACACATATTCACCTTTTTACTACAATTATTTACTATATATCTATATACATATATAAAAAAAATGCGGGGTGTTACAATCTACCCCCTTAAAGAAAGTTTCATCCTCGAAACTTACCTCAAGTAGTGAGCAAATATGGATACTTTTCCCTCATTTCTTGCTCCGGTTCCCATGTAGCTTCCTCCATTCCATGGTGTTGCCACAAAACCTTCACAAATCTGATGACTTTGTTGCAAAGCACCTTCTCCTTGGTACTAAAAATTCTCACTGGTTGTTCTTCATATGTTGCTCCATCTTGAACTTCTATATCTTCCAAGTCAATGACCGGCGTCGCATCCGATTGACACTTCCTCAACATCAACACATGGAATACGTCGTGTATGCCTGATAACTGAGCTGGTAACCGCAACTGATATGCCATTTTGCCAACAGCTTTGATCACTTCAAATGGTCCGATGTACCTTGGAGCTAGTTTTCCTTTCTTGCCAAATCGAAACACTCCCTTCTTAGGTGATACTTTGAGGATTACGTGGTCTCCCCAAATTTCACATCCAAATCCACATACATTTTTCCAACGAATAATTTAAGAAAGATTAACATAATATCATCAAAAATACCATTTTATTGGTCAATACCAATCACTAGAATTTTGAATTATGGAACAAATAAATAATCAAGCTGTGGAATCAAGAACAAAGTAACAATCGAGTCTTGGAGTCAATAACAGATGCATATCAAGCTTTGTAATCAAGAACTAAAGAGTATCAAGTTTTGAACTCAAGAACAATTGAATATTAAGGTTAGAATTCAATAACAGATGAATATCAAGTGTAGATCTCAAGAAAAATTGGATATCAAGGTTAGAATTCACTAACCAATGGATATCAAATTTAGATTTCAAGAACAATCAAATATCAAGGTTAGAATTCAATAACAAATGAATATAAAATTTAGATATCTAGAAGCAATGGATCATCAAGCTTGGGAAATTAAAAATAAAAGAACAACCAAGTCTTGAAATCAATAACAAATGAATAATCAAGCTTGGGAATTAAATCAATAACAAGGGAATGATCAAGCTTGGGAATTAAGAACAAGGTAACAATCAAGTCTTGAAATCAAGAACCAAAGAATGTCAAGTATTGAATATCAAGAATACATGAATTATAATAGTTAAAATCAATCATATGAATGTCAAATTTGGCTATCAAGAGAAAATGAATCTTAAGCTTGGAAATCAAGAGCAAAGGAACAATTACTTCTTGAAATGTATA
Source organism: Ilex asprella (assembly GCA_023539305.1). Taxonomy (NCBI): domain Eukaryota; kingdom Viridiplantae; phylum Streptophyta; class Magnoliopsida; order Aquifoliales; family Aquifoliaceae; genus Ilex; species Ilex asprella. Next base: position 28,425,975 of record CM042193.1, on the reverse strand, counting down.
ACAACGAAATCAATCTTAGACTCAAAATAACGGAATAATCATGTATTGAAATCAATTACAAACAACTATCAAGGTTTGACATCAAGAACACATGAAGAAATCAGGAGAACACACAATTCCCTTGAAAACTAGGGTTTCAAAAGCATAAGAAAAGATTTAGGGTTTTCCCAACCATAATATATCTTAGAACAAGGTAATATTAACAAGAATGGCAAGACATGAGAATTTCATAGCAAATAGATATGATTTAGAGTCAAGAAATACATATAAGTAAACCTACTGGTAACTGAAATGTAATCCGCTTGCATGTAACCCTTACAGACCTGCCTGGTATCCCCTTGTTCTCGCGTAGGCAAGTCAACATATAAAGCATGTTCTAGCTCCTCGAAACACAATCCCAATTCCACAGCGTTTGCAGTACGTATAAAAGAATGAGTCACATAGGACTCCAATAAAATTTGAGCCCAAGAATTGTAGAGAACAACAATACCTTTCCCAACGGCGTTAGAGGCATCTCCCTCCGATTGAGTCAAAGCAAAAACCCTTCCTTGATTGGCGCCACTGGGGGCTTGAGCTTGTAACGGTCTCTGTGGCAGTCCTAGTTGTTGTAATGGTGGCTTGTTTGTATTCACTCGCCCAGTTGCTTGGTTGGTCTTGGTGGAAAGCAATGGACAATTATCTTTGAAGTGCCCAACACCCCCACAGGCAAAGCGTCGGCGTTCATCCTTGCCTACTCTCTTTGTTACGCCTCTCATTCCTCAGGCAATCTGAGGTCTCTACTGTGCTGGCCTTTGTAGAGGTGGTTTGTTTGCTGGTACTTGCTCGGTTGCTTTCTTGGTCCTTGAGAGAAACAAGGGGCATCTATGCTTGAAGTGCCTATACTCTCCGCATGCAAAGCATTGGTGCGGGTCACTATTTGTTCTAGCCTAAGTCCCTTCATCTTCTTGAACTATCTGAAGTCTCTGTCCAATCACGTCCACGTCCACGTACATGTCCACGTTTAATTCCACGTCCACGTCCACGTTCACGAGATACTTGTATTCTCGAATTCAGGGTGTGACCATCCTCTCGCGAAGGGAAGGCCTCAAATCTTGTTCAAAGCGTTTAGCCCTTTTTGCATCAGTGGCCACAAACTCGTTTGCGTAGCAAAACAACTCATCGAATTCGAACAAATAATTAACCCCTAACCTAAATAAACAAAAAATCTCACCTATGTGATAAACACATAACCACAAACAAATTCAAGCCTAACGTTTCTTCAACCTAGTCCTACCTTTCTAGTGGTAATCTATAACCTACAACTCCCATGTAAGACCTAAAGCCTAAGCTCTGATATCAATTTTGTAACACCCCAAAACACACCCGAGACGGTATTACATTGTAAAACCATTCATATCATGAGAGCGTTAATAAAATCCTTTAAGAAACAAGACTTAATTTGTCATCCACAATTAATTACAACTTTATCCAAAAGAATAAGCCCAAGTCATGGCTATTACATTTCAAACATTAACTAAAGGAAACGCAGTGGAATAAACAAAAGAAACTAGACTACACAATATTCCAAAGGACTGTCCTAGTCTAGTACAAAAAGAAAGGAGTCCTCTCTATGTGTCCACCTCGGGATCCACACTCCCGTCAATTAGAGTCTCCCAAGTAGCGGGCTCTTCTACCCTCACGTCCTCCTCTAGTGGGTAATCTAAAAAATGTTAGCGGTAGGAGGTGAGCACGAAGCTCTGTAGAAAAATTCTCCTAAACCCATACAAGGTTTAGAAAAGTATTTAAAGCGGTCGGTCTCATTTTTAACATAACGTAGATACATAATTTGAAAGAAAGGGGTGACATTTAAAAAGGATCTCAAGTTTATTTAAAAACATTACTTAAATGAATAAATGAGCACCTCATACAAATAATAATGATTAATAGTCATAAACAATTTTTAACAATTCTTTTGGTAGGGGCATACTTTGGGATAACCTCCACCCCCCTTTTTGGTCACCTTTGATTCTCAAGCATCTTTATTGGGAACCTCTTGAGAATGGGTGAGCATCCTTACGTGGAACCTCTCACTAATCATTATATTGTTTCTCAAGCATCCTCACCGGGAACCTCTTGGAAAGGGGTGAGCATCCTTACAAGGAACCTCTCACTATAACGGACTTATTTCTCAAGCATCCTTATCGAGAACCTCTGGAGAAGGGAGAGCATCCTTACAAGGAACCTCCCACTCATGTGCATCCCCAAACAACCCAACCAAGTATATAATTCTAACATTCATCTCCATTTACAAATATTTATCCAAAATTCTCCAAAATATATCATGCAACAATTCGACAACCAACTAAGAAAAGTACATGAGATCACAAAAATATTTTTTTATGGTTCCATGGGAAACACTAAGGTTTTGAAATTAAGAATAAAGCAAACTTTAGAGAAAAGTTCATCTCTCTTGAAATCTAGGGTTTTTAGCCAAGAACAAGGATTAATGGTTACCCACCATTAATTTTGTTTAAAGCATGGTAATAATCATAAGGATATCAAGAATCGATGATCTATACCATACATATAAGATATATAGTGGAAAGAGTACATATAAGTAAACTCTAGCCTCAATGCAAGTGAATGAGAGAAAACTTCTACCTTTTGTTCTTGTAAAGTTGGATTTGACGGACTCCAAGGTATAAATCCCTTCAAATTATGCTTTTCTCTCTTCCTTTCTTCCTCTCTTTTTCTCCTTTCTTTCTCTCTTAGGGTTTCTAAGGTTGGAGGGCTGAAATCGAGTCAAAATAGGCGACCTTGGGTATTTATAAGGCTAAAATTGGACCAAGATCGTGACTTTTAATAGTCAGATCAATTCTGGTCATACTGGTACGCAATACCGGTACATTAAACTCTCTGGATCAGTTTGCTCCGGTAAGCAGTACCGGTACGCTTCAGTACCGGTGCGCAGTACCTGTACAATTTTGTCGAGTTTTTCCCTTTTTTATCTATTTTTTATTTCCAATTCATCTTAAACCCTTCCAAAGTCATCCCTAACCTCTCCAACACACATTTCTTCCCCAAACCTATTTAATACAAGTTCTAGGACCTGAAATTTCATATTTTCACTTATTAAAACTAAAATTCAACTATTATTTCCACTAACGTTCTAAATCTCTACTTTTCCAATCTACCCAATTCAAACACACATCGCTACACATATCCACCTTTTACAATAATTATTTACTATATATCTATATACATATATAAAAGAAAATGCGGGGTGTTACAGGTGAGGTGCACCATTTATATGATACACCAATGTTTGTGAAAATTTTTGTTGATAATACCAACTTTTGTGGTGAAAATTCACCTTTTACATATTATATAGATTTTTGTTACGATAGTTGCAAATTATGCAAAAAAAATTAAAATTTTTTGTGAAAATATCTAAAAGTTGATCTGTTTTCCCTTATTAAGAGTGCTTTGGGCTATTGATATGTTGATCTGTGTGTTGAATTTTGAATATATGAGCACATTATAGAAGTTCATCCTATGCTTGAGTATCACATATGTGTTTGTTTTTTAACTCACCAGTATGTACACCTTGAATGTGTAATTTCGTCAATTTACGGATTGAGTTCACATTTTAGAGGTTGACATGAATAGTGGAGATGCATAAGTACCCATGAGAGCTTTAGTGACAATCCTTATTGGAGGGAACTTACATTTACTCAAAGAACAATTCTTTAAATTTTAAATTTGTTCAATAATCTCATCATGCTTATTTTGGTTAGGTGCATTTGTGTAGTTGATTGACTTGTCTTGAAATACATAATGCTCCCCATGCTTATCTAGAGGTGATCTTATGCCATTTTTGAATGCTTTGAGCCTTAGCCTTTTTCTTGTGAAAATTTTATCCCTAGTTCCGTGATTGAACCTTAATTGTAAATTCGTTTCCATGTAACACATTTGACCAAGCCAGTATGAAATGATAAAAAAAAATTACCTCACCTTGGTTGTTCCTAGAGCTGAAAATGAGTGATCATAAAAGAGATGGAAGTATGGTAAGGAAACTCAAACAAAAGGGATGAATGGTGTTGAAACTCGAAGAGTTGAATGGAAAACGAATGAAAATCCAAGAAAATGAGAAAAAGGGAGTGAAAGGAAGACAATAATGACAAAAGAAAAGGAAAATGTAAAGGAAAAGAAAGAAAAAAAACAAAGAGTGTGGTGATGGTTTGGGACTAAAAATCCCATGAAAAGGGATATATTTTTGAAATAAAAGTCTTTTACTTGGAACAACCTTTTTTGTTATCATTTATCCTTCGTTTCTTTTGCCTCAATATCACCCCAAGGCTCTATTATAACCCTTGAAGTCTTAAATAATGTAGAGAAGCATGAAAGATGCATACTTTTAAAGAAAAAGAGAAGTTGGTCTACTATATAGTGCCATAGCATTCCTTTCATGAGACTATGCCAAAGTTATTTCATTTTCATGCATGAACTTCATTTTTAGATTATATGTGAGCATATTTCATTTTGTGCACAAGATTTTATCTTGCATATACACATGGAGAGCATGTCAAGATAACTAAAGTGTGATTTATTGTTAAGAGACACCCTTGGTGAGGTTGCATCAAAGCTTAATTTGGATAGCCAAAGTAAATGTGAATTCCTTTGTGTAAATGCTTAAATTACATGTCTATTGCACACACACGCGATTTTGAAAATGAATGTGTAGGTGCATACTGTAGACTAGCATTTAAAGCCATGGTGTTGGTCATGTGCGCTTGGTTTGGACATTTGAACGATGTGTTAGGATGCCCTATGCTTGTGGGATAGGGGAATATTGCTCAACTTTCAATATTTGATAAAATTTAGGAATGCCCTTGCTATTTAAATTTATGTTTTGCATTTTGCGTATTGACTTTATCCGAAATGTGTACACCCAAGTACAGGAGGTCAAGTTGTAGTAATAATCCGGTTTGAGTCCGGAGTCAAATCTACAGGGAACTTGTTGTGTTGGTGTTTTAAAATAAGCAGTGGTGAAGATCAATCGATTGTAACCTTTGGGATTTGTAGTTGTGAGGTTGGGAGATTCTTCCTGGATTGAACATGAAATTCTTTCCAAGAAGATTTTTCTAGACAAAATATACGATGAATTCAAATGGAAGAAAAGTCACTCTTTAGTTTGAGGATCAAGACATGTAATCAATTATCCGATTTATTATATTTATGCTTAATAACTCAATTAACTCCCCAGTCAACAACAAGTTAATCGAATGATAAAGATGAACTGTGAGAATTAAGACCATGGTTCTGATGTCTTTTTAGAAGTTTACAAGAATTGTATGTACCGAGACTTAACCCGTCTATGAACAAGCAAGTGTTTCTGCAAGACATCCAACCATGGTTTTAATATTCCATTCTTTAATTGAAGCACAATAATGGGGATGATTAAAGGGTAGTCATGAAGATCTAGTCGGGATACTTGCCTTGAAACGAGGGGTCTTTCCATGCAAGAGTCATTTGTGCCATAGAAAGACTCTCGATTATACAAAGTACCTTAGCTTTGCTAGATGCAATCAATCATCTAATAAACAAGGAGATATAAACGTTAAGCATTAGAACAAAGCACAAATATAACTTTTGAATAGTTTATACATGCCCTTCATCTCTTACTAAAGAATGAATGAGGAACTACTCACTTTTCATGGCTTTGGTAAAGCTAGAAAAGTGAGTGATACTTATCCCTCTAAGTAGAGAACCTTGCAAAACAAGAGCATAAGAACAAGGAGCCAATCTTCAATAAAGAATGAGTGAATCCCGTTCCACCCTTCACGGCTTTGGCAAAGCTCTAGAAAAGTGGAAGAGTTTCACTCCTCTAAGAAAGAAGGAAGCTCAATCTATGGAAGAGTAAGACATAAACAAATGAATGTAAATAAAAGCATGTATGTAAAGACTAAAGAAACAACAACTCTTTACACAAGTAAATGTAAACATAAATGTAAAGACTACAAGTAAATAAAGAAACAACAACTCTTAACACAAGTGAAATGTAAACATAAAGGTAAAGACTTGAGTGGAGGTCTAAGCTTCCCAACTATCTACAAAAGGGAAGAAATCTAAGACAATAGGAAAGGAGAAGTGCTACCTAGTGCCCTCCCTTGTTGTCCAAAAAATAGGTGTATTTATAGGCAAGGAGAAGGCAAAGATGGGGTGAAGAAATAGTGATGGCCGTCTAAGTCAAAGTGAAAATTCAACCACTCTATAGGCAGTCTGTCAAGGAGGTTTGAACGTTAGGTGACGTTCGAACGTTTTTGCTATTTTTGCTCTAAGGGCGTTCGAACGGTGGGTGACATTCGAACGTTTCTTCTATCTTTACTCTAAGAGTGTTCAAATGCCAGCTGGGATCTGTACATATCACTCAAATGTCAAATGGCATGTGGTCCTCTATGGAAATCTCCTGCCACACTCCATGCAGAACTTGTCATAGATTTGCTACAGCACACCATATCTTCAGTCAATCTGGTCTCGTCAGTGCTTAAGTGGATGTTCGAACGGTAGGTGGCGTTCGAACGTAGCACTTAATTCTCTATGGCCTTGGTTCTTGGCTGCAACACATCTTGTCTCAACAGTCTGACCTTTGCCTGGTTCAAGTGGACATTCGAACGGTATGTGGCGTTCGAACGTTACTACTCTATTCCAAGCTTCTCAATTTTGTTCCCCAATGTGCTAGTGTTACGTTTGATTCGCACTTTTTAGTGTGTCTGAATTATGCTATATTATACACCCAAGTATAAGTGATCAAATTATAGTTTTCTCAGTTTTAAGTCCAAGTAACGATCCCACAAAGAGTTTTCAGTAATTTAGATTGTAAAAAATAAATAAATAAATAAATAAAATAAACGTAAAACAGTAAAGTTGTTGTTTAAAGTAGTGTGATGTTTGATAGCTTGTGATGTGAGCTTAGATTGATATCTTGTTTATTTAAATAAAAAAAAGGCGATGACAATAAAATAAAGTGCGGAAATAATAAAGTGCGGAGGCAATAAAGTAAATGACAATAATACAAAAGATATCCTTCAGTTTAGGAATCCCTATGTTTCATATTGTTTAATTTCTAGAAATGCTACCTTCCAACAATTAACTTCCATTTTACGGGCAAGTCAACCGGTAGGTCTAATGTATATAAACCATAGCACAACTGCTACTTAGGCTAACTACGGATAGTAAATCATAATACAGCAACTTCTTAGGTTAGTTGGTTATATCCAAGTCAATTGATTAACCCAAGCAAACCAGAAGGACAAGCCATTCATAAGGAATACTTGAGTTATTCACTTGATCTCATGATTGTAAAAGCATATATAAATAAACCATAACTCACCAACTTCTTAGGTTAGCTGGTGGTATTATATTACAACTCAGCAACTTCTTAGGAAAGCTGGTTGTAGATGTACCAATTGATTAACGCAAGTGAACCAGAAGGTAGAGCCAATTCATGAGGAATACTTGAATTATTCGAAAGATAATATGTAATATATATATAAATATATATATATATATATATATATATACCAGTTAAATAACCTCAGCATTCAGGTGGAGGACAAGTCATACCGGTTGGAACGTCGTGGTTGTTAGACTGGTACTAGAGTTAGATTATATATATATATATATATATATATCAACTAAGTTAGATTCATAAATATGTATAACAGTTAAGTTAGATAGATACATATATATGTATACCAGTTAAACAGCCTCAGCATTTCGGTGGAGGACAGGCCATACAGGTTGGAACGTCGTGGTTGTTAGATATAATACATAATATATATAAAGGTATAAATAAAACATCAGTATTTCCATAATCTAACCAATATAATACATATGTTCCCCTCGCACCAAGGGTATAAGTGACTACTCACGCTCCATCGCTACAGACAAGCGAGAAGTGCGAGTATTCATTATTACAACTGAAATTAAATGATAAACTGTAGAACTTCTTTCACAAGGAACAATTGAAACACAACCACTTTCATTACCATTCAAGATACAAAAGTGGCGGTAGTTCAACTATCCGATTAGAAAGATACAAAAGAAATGTAGAAACACATAAAAAGTATCACACCCACTAGCTATTTCCTTCTTTTTTCTCTCTTTCTTTCTTTTCTTTTCTCTCTTTGGAACTTGGAGGCCGGCTGGTTTTTGAAGGGTAAGGGGCTGGTTTTGTGAAGGAAAGGAGGTGTATGTCAAAAGAAGGAAGGAAGGCTTGTAGAGAATTTAGGTGGGCTTGAGAATGGAGGAAATATTTTGTGTATGTTGTGGTGGATATTGGAATGTTGGAGAATGGTGAAATCAGGCCCTATTTAGAGAGGGGGAGGAGGTGGACGGACAAGGGTCCTTTAGGAAGGTCTAGGGGCCTTTGGGAAGGCTAAGGAGGGTTTAGGAAGGTTACCACCACCTTCCAGAATGGTAGTGGCTTGCAGTGGTGCTAGGTGTCGCCTCCTCGTTCCACCAGGTGTCATTTTCTAATTGATTCAAATGTCTTACTCTAATTAGTATATATGTCTTGCTCTGAGTGTGCCAAGTGTTGTCTTCTCGTTGGCCCATGTGTCATGTTCTCATTGGTCCATATGTCACCTCCTGATTGGTCCGAGTTTCTTTATCGCACTATAGTCTTTCGTAGTTTCAAGCTTTGCAAAATATTCTTGCATTCTATGATATTTCTGCAATTGACTCTATAAATTCAAACATAAAATATCAAAAACTTTAATTCACACCCAAAACATAATTCATAATATTTATTTATTTTATCTTACAAAATTAATTGCTTAATCATTCGAATTTACACACTAATTAGGGTTAATCACACCCCCAACTTAAACTTTACTAGTCCCTAGTAAACATAAACTATAAAACAATAAAACATAAATAGGAGTAAAATCATTTTCGTAGATTGTTTTACGATTGTATTTAGCATATGCAATAAGTCGTTGAAATCCTAGGTGATCCCTAGTGGACGAGTTTTGTCTCGTGAAGGTTTTCAGTGACGCTACCTGTAAACTTAGTTAGGAGTTTATAATTCATATCTTTTCACAAGTAAAATTAAATCAGTATTCCTACGTATTGTTACAGTACTTCCTTTTTCTGATCACTATAAGAGTAACACACGTTAGTTATAACATTATCTATATATTTTTATAAAAACTTTTGTGTGTGTGGTGATTTCTTTTGTTTCAAAAATCACTCAAGAAATATTACCATCTTTCATGGTAGTCTCGATGGCGATTCTTTCCTGAAATACACTCAGCAAAGAATACATATACGTTATAGTGACTACTCTCTCAGTAATTACATGTGATTGGAATATTATAAATAAAGCAAATAATATCACATGTAATATATCTGAATCAACGGATATTTAAATAAAATTGGAATTTGACATAATCTCATGACTAGATATCAACATTATATTAGATATATTATTAACATTTTCCTTTCCATGGATAAATAGGTGTAATACAAATAGAGAATTTTTGGAATCAAAAGGATTTTCTTTAGGTTGTAATGTTGCCATCGGTTTAGGGTTTAAGAAATGATGTTCGTGGTTTTGAAAAGCTACTTCTTATATTGTGGCACACCTCTTTCTAGCTTTTCCAAAACTTTATATTTATTTTTATTTTTTTTCACTTTCTTGGCTCTTATCTTTCTGTCTAAATTCTTTTCATAGCCAATATCCTTTTCTTTTTTCTTTTTTCTTTTTTCTTTTTCCAACCTTGTCATGGGTTTTTCTTTTCTTTGAACAGTCAATACCCTTTTCTTTTCCACCTTCTTCAGTTTTTCTGTATCCTGCTGATATAAAAGAGGGTGCAAGAAAATTATGTAGCAAAGGTAGGTTAGATATATTTTAAAATGCTCGGATATTTTTCAAGTTTCATGAAAAGAATATATATTTTTTTCAGGCTCAATCATGGCTGACTAAGGATAATTTTGTAAAAGGAATGGTCAAGGCTCAAAGATAATGAAAAATAGCCTAAGATCATTTTCCAAAAATCATATATCAGTATAATTCCTATAAAATAATTTCAAAGAAAATGCTAATAATATAATCTAACAAGCGTTAATCAAAACAAGATTAATGAGATTATTCAAAAAAAAATTACCGTAGAAGCGAAGATGTTTACTTGACCAGATGTAGAATTTCTCTCCAAGAAAGATTAGCTCAAATTGTAACACCCCAAAATACCCCCTTGACGGCATTACATTCAATAACCCTTCATACCATGAGAGCACTAAGATAAACCATCAATAAAAAGATTTTCTAACAGTATTCCATAACATTTACATCAATATCCCAAAAGAATATGCCATCTTTGGCCTTTACATTCCCAATGAAAATTTACTATTATAGCGCAGTGAAAATTACAAAAGAAATCTAGACTATACAGTGTTTCCAAAATAGTATTATAGTCTAGAACAAAAAGTAAACGACATCTTTAGATGTCCCACTCGGGATCCAAGTATCCCTCTAGTGAAGCCTCCCCAAGGTACGGCTCGTTACCACCGACTACGTCCTCTGGCTCGACATCTGAAAATGGTTCAACAGTAGGGGGTGAGCACGAAGCTCTGTAGAAAAATTCTCCCAAACCCATACAAGGTTTAGAAAAGTAGATAAAGCAGTCGGTCTCATTTTTAACATAACATAGATGCATAATTTGGAATAAAGCAATGACATTTAAAAAAGATCTCAAGTTTATTTCAAAACATTACTTAAATGAATAAACGAGCAATCACACACAAATAATAATCATTAATGGTTATAAACAATTACCCCTAATTCTTTAAGTAGGTGGCATACTTTGTGGTAACCTCCCCCTCCTTTTAGATCACCTTGGATTCTCAAACATCCTTACCGGGAACCTCTTGAGAATGAATGAGCATCCTTACATGGAACCTCTCACCAATCATTACATTGTTTCCCAAACATCCTTACCGGGAACCTCTTGGGAAGGGATGAGCATCCTTACAAGGAGCATCTCACTATAACGGGCTTATTTCTCAAGCATCCTTACCGGGAACCTCTTGAGAAGGGGTGAGCATCCTTACAAGGAACCTCTCACTATAACGGGCTTATTTCTCAAACATCCTTATTGGGAACCTCTTGAGAAAGGGTGAGCATCCTTACAAGGGACCTCTCACTCATGTGCGTCACCAACAACCCAACTAAGCGTACAATTCCACAACTATCCCAATTTACAAGCATTTATCTAAAATCTCAAAATATATCATGCAACAATTTCACAACTAACCAAGAAAAGTACATGAGATCCCAATAGCATCATCTCATGGTTCGATATGAAATACTAAGGTTTTGAAATCAAGAATTAAGAACAATTTAGAGAAAAGTTCATCTCTCTTGAAATCTAGGGTTCTTAATCAAGGAAAGGGATTCAAGGGTTAATCAAACAATAATATTATTTAAATCATGGTAGTAATCGCGAGGGTATTAAGAAACAAGAATTATATAGCCTACATGTATAATTTTAAAATGTAAAGATTACATATATATAGGCCCTAGCATCAATGTAAGTGAGTGAGAGAAAACCCCAACCTTTTGTTCTTGAAAAGTTAGGTTTTGATGGACTCCAAGGTATGAATTCCTTCAAAGAAAGTGTTTCTCTCTCCTTTTCTTCCTCTCTTTTTCTCCTTTCTTTCTCTCTTAGGGTTTTTAAGGTTAGAGTGGCCGAAATAGTGCCAAAGGAGGCGACATAACGTATTTTTAGGGCAAAAATCCGACCAAGATCACGACATTAAACATTCAGATTTTTTTTCGGCTGTACCGGTACCTCGAACTCTCTGGACCAAAGTGTACCGGTACACTGTATCGGTACAATACTGTACCGGTACGTAGTACCGGTAGGGTTTTGCCCAGTTTTGCCTTTTTCCTCCGTTTTTCATTTCCAATTCATCCTAAACCCTTCCAAAACCAACCCAAACTTTCACAACATACATTTGTACCCCAAACATAGTTGCTAGAAGTTCTTTTACAATTCATGTCACTCATTCACTAGCTAAACTAGCTTTAACTATAATTTACACTGACATTCGAAATTTTTACTTTTCCAACCTATCGAATTAAAACACACATCACTACACATATCCACACTTTTACCAGAAGTAGTTTCTATATATTTCTATACATATATAAAAGAAAATGTGAGGTGTTACACAAATTCTTCAATTGGTTATACATCTCCACTATATATGCAAAGAGTGTAATATTTCACAAGTTTTTGAAATAAAAGAAATCTATTCGTGCTTATAAGAGTAAGTTTTAACAAAATTATTAATATAATATATAACTACAATATGAAAATCCCGCGTGATCAGATTAAGGTTATTTTCACAAAGCATAGGAATATTAACCTAATTAAACTATAAATTATATGAAATAACTCTCCTATCTTAAAATATCAGTTCCATATATAAAAACTGGTTTAAAACACAAACAAATTTAAAACACACAATATGTTCAAAACATAAAATAATTTAAAGTTCAAGTGCATAAAGGCTGAGTGAAAGATAGTAAAAAAAAACCGTAAAATCTCCAGTCTGTTTAGGTAGTTAAAGATTCTCCTCCGCAACGATCTTGAAACCATTTAGCTTGATTTTGTTAATACTCATCCATGCGTTGATTAATCTGAGTAATACTGGCCTCCATTTCTAATAGGATCTATCTATCAGTTCTGTCATCCACTGGGATGTATGGTTGATCCTCTTGTGGTTGCTGCTCTTGTGGTATGAATTCTTCAGGTACCCAGAATGGTTCCTCTTCTTGTGATGAAGATATTCCTTGTTGGTTTTCCAGTTGTCCTCATGACTCTTCCTCAATGAAGTTTTATCCAATGGTCCAATATAATTTATTGTCGTTCACGTCGGATCAATGACTACGCCTTCATTCCTGCATAGCTGAGAAACTAACATAGCATATGAGAGTGTGAGTTTCTTTTTATCTACCGCGATTATCATTTGATCTATAATTAAGTTTGGCAGGTCAATTGTGTGTCCTATCCGAAATGCATATAAGAAATAAGCATGGTCAATAAAAATTTGATATTTTAGGGCTTGGGGTAGCAAATTGTACACTTTTATCATATTTAGGATATGGTATTTATCTATTAGGTTTCCTCGCTTAATGTAATTATTTGGGCACCCCCAAGTAAATTCTGGATTTCCTGTCAAATCTCTTCCTACTTCAGTCAAACTAGGTAGTTCAGTGTAACGATATTGTGGTTGGGGTTGTCTTTGCATGGGCCAAAAAAATTCGGCTATAGTATATGGTGTAACTTGAAAAACTATTCCCCAAACAAATATACACAATTGTCTTTTTCCTTTAATTTCAGCATTACTGCAGAATTCCCTAACTAAACAGTCATAAGCAGGAACAGATAACCTAACATACTACAACCAACCTCTTGCATGGAGAATTTTTCTTATTCCTATATTCTCAAAATCTTTATATGTTACTATTCTTTCAGAAATAATATTTTTGTTAGAAAATTAGTCTCATACCAGAGCTGTTGTTGTAAATCTTCAAACATCACCTCATTGAAGATATTTCTCGGGTGAGGGTGTTGTGGCGATGTCTCAGATTGCGAAGATTTATTCTTTTGTGCTCGGCTTGAAGATCTTCTTGTTTGTTGTCTTAAATTCACATTTGTTACTAGTTTTTGATTTGTAACTTCAGACTGTTTCTTTGATGTTCTGCACTAGTGCTCTTTTTCATGCAGTTTACAACATTAGATATAACTCTATTCTACGAAACTTTACTTACCACTCATTTTCTTTTCAAGAATAGGGAGGTTATTATTTTTATTATTTGTTATTTCGTATTTACTGATTTTCTATCTATATAGCTATTTATATTTATTTATAACTATTTATTTCCAAAAGAATATATTTCGTTGGTTATGTCTAGTCTGTATCAGAATTATCTGGTTCGGTAACATTAGTAACACGATTAATTTCAGTTCTCACGAATCTGTTTAACATTGGGGCAGAATAGGATAGCGTATCAAGGTACACCTTACTCTTCCCATCCCTAATCCACCGTAAACGATCGAACGTTCATCCTGAAATTGATTCTGTACACTTATTATATCGTTTCAGATGTTCTGTACGACTACATCTTACACAAGCACAAAGACGGTTTGCTCTTCGGTGTTTAGCATAAGTACTTTTTCACACAGGGGTCGTGCTTGGCTTTCAAAAATTTTTAAATTTCTAAAATATTGAGTTTTATGCATGATCAACGTATGTATATCTTTCGGAACTTGTCGTAATACAATAATACTTAACCTAAATAATTTTTCGTCCTTTTTCAACTTTTTTCAAAATTTAAAAAGTGACTAAAAAAATATTGAAAATTGACTCCCTATCCAGTTCTTTAATGTCTACCAGTCACAAAGACTAATTTAAATGACAAATAACATAAAAACAATTAAACACTAAATTCACACCCACACCCCCAACTTAAATTAAACATTGTCTTGAACGTATAAGATGGTAAAAATAAATAAAGACAATTGCTAATTAGACCTGGAGATGAGACAAATCCGTAGTACAAAACCTAATATAAAAAACAAACAAAGAAATTTTACAAAAGAAATGAAAATAGAAAAGAAAAACAAAATCTAACTATTACATACAAGAAGTGCACAGGGGGTAGATCAATCGGGCTTAATTTTCCACGTAGGATTTCTTACATTCCCCGATACTTTTTATGAAGAATTAAAGAAATTAGCATAAAATTGCACATAAGGATTTTCACTATCAATAATAGAATTAATTAAACAGACTTGTAGAGGGTCGGAATAAAAAGAAGTGTTAACTTTCTCCTCTACAATCTTATCAATTTCATCTACCTCACAAATTTCTTCCTCCTCACCTGGATGCTTTATCACATTGAAGATGTTCAATTCACTGGTCATATTTACAAATGAAAGTTTCATGACTCCATTCCTACAATTAATCAATGCATTTGATGTAGCTAGAAATGGTCGACCCAAAATAAGAGGTATGTATGTGGAAGCATTCAAAACTGGCTAAGTGTCTACGACAATGAAATCTACCGAAAAATAGAATTGATCAACTTGGACAAGAACATCCTCCACAATTCCTTGTGGAGTTTTTATTGATCGGTCTGCTAATTGTAGTGTAACATTGGTAGGTTTTAAATCACTTAACCCTAGTTGTGTATATACCGAATATGGCATTAAATTAACACTAGCTCCAAGATCTAGTAGAGCTTGTTCAATTTAAAAATTTTCAATGATACATGAGACTGTAGGACTACTAGGATCTTTATACTTGAGAAACGTGTCCTGTTGTATTATAGTATTAACTTGTTCCGTTGAGAATGCTTTCTTTGGTACTTTAGTTCTTCTTTTTATTGTGCACAGATCTTTTAAGAATTTAGCATAAACTGGAACTCTTTTTATTGCATCCAGTAGAGGAATGTTAATTTTTACCTGTTTAAATAGCTCGAGAATGTTAGATTGATCCTTTTCAATTTGCAGTTGCTTGACCCTTTGACGAAAAGGTAAAGGAATAGGACATGGACAATCTTTTCTACTTTGTATTCCTGGTTGCTTTTTGATTAAATGTTCAAATTCAGGTAGTTCATTTACAGGAATTGACTCACGTATCTTCTTTGAAATCTTAGGTTTAATAGTTTTATCAATTACCTTACCACTTCTTAGTGTTTTGATTACTTGTACTTGACTTAGAGAAATTTCAGATGACACAACATTAACTTGGTTATGACTTTGTAGAGGTTGAGGTTGAGATGAAAACTTTCCTTTCTCTGAACTACTTAAGGATTGAGTCAACTTAGCAAGATGACTTTTGATACCTTCAATACTCTGTGAAGTTTGAGATTTAAATTCATTGAATGCTTGATTTTTTTGAGTATTAAAATTCATTTGACTCTGAATAAATAGATTCATAGTATCTTCCAGAGTTCTTTTCTGAGGATGTAGATATGGTTGGTATTGTTGTTGTGGTGGACCTTGTGTTTGATTTGTAGGTTATGTATTTCTCCAACTAAAATTCGGATGATTTCTCCATCCTGGATTATATGTTTCAGAATATGGATTTGAATAAGTTTTATTACAAGTTGGAACAGCATTTTATTGTTGAATTAAAACTTCTTTAAATGCAAGCATAGTTGAGCATCCTCCAACAGGATGTCCTGACAACGCACAAATTTCACACACTTGATCAGTAGAAGAAACAACATTTACTTGCTTAAGTTTTTTCATTTCTAAGGCCTCTAGTTTTTTGAGATAAACTAGTCATTTTAGCTCTTAAATCATCATCGTCTTTTAAAATATATTTTCCTCTTTCAAATGTAGTTGGCTTATTTTTCACAATATTTAAAGAAGTCAAGTCCCACATCTGGGAACTCTCGGAAATAGTGTCAAAAAATTGAAATGCTTCTTCAGAGTTTTTATTCATAAATTCTCCTTGAGCCATCATTTCAACAAATTGTGGCATTGCAGAAGGAAGAGCATCATAAAAGAAACCAACTAAAGTTCAGTTTTTGAATGCATGATGTGGACAAGCTTGGAGAAGATCTTTAAATTTTCACAACTTTTATAAAAAGTTTCTTTTTCTTTTACAGTAAAATTCATTATTTGACGTCTTAATGTATTAGTACAATATACAAGAAAATTTTTTTTAAAGAACTCAGTTTGTAAAGCTTGGTAACTATTGATAGAATTTGCTCATAAAGCGTTAAGGCATAGTTTAGCTTTATCTTTCAAAGAAAACTGAAAAAAGTCTTAAATTGATTATTTCAGAGTTATCATGCAAAGTTTCACAGACTTCTTATATTCATTTATATGAACATAAGGGTTTTCATCTTCTAAACCTAGAAATTGTGGTAGTAATTGTAGGGTTCCTGGCTTAATATTAATATTTGGAGTGTCTGTTGGAAAAGCAAAGCATGACGGGACATTAGTTCTTGTAGGATGTAGATATTCTTTTAATGGTCGAGTATTTTGAACTACTTCCTATTCTTTAGCTTCTTGCTCTCTAGGTACTTTTTGAGTCATACTTAAGCCGAATGATTCTTTTGTAGATTTTGATGATGAGGATGATGAAGATGAAGGGGTTAACTAATTTACAGAACCTATTGATAAATGAACAGACATAGACTATTGAAAAGAAACAACATAAAAACAAACTAAATTTTTTTAAAAAAAATATATTTATTTATTTATTATTATTTTTTAAAAAATTATTTTAACTCCCCGACAACGACGCCAAAAACTTGATTCACACTTTTTTGTATGTCTAAATGATATTATATTATTTACCCAAGTATAAGTGGTCAAATTATAATTTTTTCGGTTTTAAGTCCAAGTATCGATCCCATGAAGATTTTTTAGTAATTTAGACTGTAAAAATAAATAAATAAAATAAACATAAAACAGTAAAGTTGTTGTTTGAAGTAGTGTAATGTTTGATAGCTTATAATGTGAGCTTAGATTGATATCTTGTTTATTTAAATAAAAAAAGGCAATGACAATAAAATAAAGTGCAGAAATAATAAAGTGCGGAGACAATAAAGTAAATGTCAATAATATAAAAGATACCCTTCAATTTAGGGATCCATATACTTCATATTGTTTAATTTCTAGAAATGCTACCTTACAACAATTAACTTTCATTTTACTGGCAAGTCAACCGGTAGGTCTAATATATATAAACCATAGCACAACCGCTTCTTAAGTTAACTGCGGGTAGTAAATCATAGCACAGCAACTTCTTAGGTTAGCTGGTTATATCCAAGTTAATGGATTAACCCAAGCAAACCAGGAGGGCAAGTCATTCATGAGGAATACTTGAGTTATTATCTTGATCTCATGATTGTAAAAGCATATACAGCAACTTCTTAGGTTAGCTGGTGGAATTATATTATAACTAAGCAACTTCTTAGGAAAACTGGTTATAGATGTACCAATTGATTAACTCAAGTGAACCAGAAGACAGAGCCAATTCATGTGGAATACTTGAATTATTCAAAAGATCATATGTAATATATATATATATATGTATATATATACCAGTTAAACAGCCTGATCATTCCGGTGGAGGACAAGCCATACCGGTTGGAACGTCATGGTTGTTATACTGGTACTAGAGTTAGGTTAGATTCATATATATGTATACCAGTTAAACAGCCTCAGCATTTCGGTGGAGGACAGGCCATACCGGTTGGAACGCGTGGTTGTTAGACTGATAAAGTTAGATATAATACATAATATATATAAATCTATAAATAAAACATTAGCATTTCCATAATCTAACCAATATAATACATATGTTCCCCTCGCACCAGAGGGTATAAGTGACTATTCACGCTCCATCGCTACAAACAAGCGAGAAGTGCGGGTATTCATTATTACAACTGAAATTAAACGGTAAACTGTAGAACTTCTTTCACAAGGAACAATTGAAACACGACTACTTTTATTACCATTCAAGATACAAAAGTGGCGGTAGTTCAACTATCCGAATAGAAAGATACAAAAGAAATGTAGAAACACCAAAAGTATCACACCCACCGGCTATTTCCTTCTCTTTTCTCTCCTTCTTTCTTTTCTTTTCTCTCTTTGGAACTTGGAGGCCGGCTGGTTTTTGAAGGGTAAGGAGCTGGTTTTGTGAAGGAAAGGAGGTGTATGTCGAAAGAAGGAAGGAAGGCTTGTAGAAAATTTAGGTGTGCTTGAGAATGGAGGAAATCTTTGGTGTATGTTGTGGTGGATGTCGGAATGTTGGAGAATGGAGAAATCAGCCCCTATTTATAGAGGGGGGAGGAGGTGGATGGCCAAGGGGACTTTAGTAAGGTCTAGGGGCCTTCGGAAAAGCTAAGGAGGGTTTAGGAAGGTTACCACCACCTTCCGGAATGGTGGTGGCTTGCAGTGGTGCTAGGTGTCGCCTCCTCATCCTGCCAGGTGTCGTTTTTTGATTGGTTCAAATTTCTTGCTCTGATTGATCCAAATGTCTTGTTCTGAGTGTGCCAAGTGTTGTCTTCTCATTGAGCCATGTGTCATGTTCTCATTGGTCCATATGTCACCTCCTGATTGGTTCGAGTTTCTTTATCGCACTATAGTCCTTCATAGTTTCAAGCTTTACAAAATTTTCTTTTATTCTACGATATTTCTACAATTGACCCGATAACTTCAACATAAAATATCAAAAACTTTAATTCACACCCAAAACAAAATTCATAATATTTATTTATTTTATCTTACAAAATTGATTACTTAATCATTAGAATTTACACACTAATTAGGGTTAATCAACGTTCAATTGTACTTTTTGTCGCCCTTGAACCCTTTTTTCATTTTAGAACCTGAAATATCATCATTAAACTCCATCAAAGTATAATTAGTCCAAAAAGGGCTTAATAATATGCAATATTTGAGTACTAATCAGGTATTCATTTTGGTAGTTTATACTAGAAATCCTTGTCTACTTCAAAATTTTAAATCATGTTGCAATTAATGACTTTGGGCATGATTAATCAATTGTGGTTCATATATGTGGTTCAAGTTTTTGATAGGTTAGATGTCCTAGAATGGGTGTTAAAATATTTTGCAGTTGAGGAAAGTTAGATTGGATGTGAGTTTTGGAGCAAAAGAGTGATTTTGCAACAAAGGCAAAACCTTCCGTAAGGTTTTGTCCAGTGAGCAAAACCTTCCAAAAGGTTTTCATCGACCTTACGGAATGTTTTGCCTACTGTAATTTTTGCCTCAACCAGTAAGCAAAACCTTCCAGAAGGTTCTCATCGACCTTCTGGAAGGTTTTGCCTAGAAGCCTAAAAACGAGGATTTGAAGTTCAAATTTTTTTAGAAACCCTCCACGTTTTCCCAAAATCTCAAGCTCCCAAGCTCTCTCCTCTCTTTCTACTCTCTTCTAATCTTCAACACACTTCACCCAACCTCAAAATTCTCAACTCTTTTCTTGATTAAAGTTGATTTTGAGTGGTTATTGCCGAAAATCGTGAGTGTTCTTCAAAGAAACCCTAGGTCCCAAATTTCCCCCAAATCCTCAAGTCCTTTTTAATCACCTTCAATTTTCTAAACTCCCTTGACATGGCTCAATTGGGAAAGGCATCTCTTGACATGATTGAGCCCGTCGAATGGGTTATGATGTGGATTTTGACCATTCTTAGTGTGGGGGCACTGTTGTCCCTCATAGCCCACACTAAGAGGATGGGCCCCTAGTCCCCACCACCTACGGGAACTAGCTCCCACAAAAAGAGTAGTGAGGGTCCAAGTAGCTAAGATAGGGGGAGAGAAGAACCAACGCAAAACACGATGCACAGACACCAAGAATAAAGGAGAAAAATGTCACGTGTGAGAGATACGTTGACAAAGTCTCCCTTAGGGCAAATGATGAAGTTATGAAGATAATCAAGGCATGTAGGTTGAACATTTGGTTTCAAGAGGTTAAGGGTTATAATTTGGGTTTTTTTCGTGAAGTTTACAAGAAGTTATTAGTGTTTAGAGAAGATGGGAGTAGGTTAAGGACCAAAGTGCGGGGAAAAACCTTTGAGGTGACCCTCAACACGATTGCCATAGTGATGGGGTATGAGAGGCCTCCCTCGACTACCCAGATCTACCCACACAATGTGGAGGGGGTAGGACTCTCATTGACTATGTTAGTCTAACCTATGAGGACTCGACAACTTTTAAGGGGATAACTCTTGTCGGGGGCCTCGAGCATGCTTACGGGGTTATGAACAAGGTGTTACATTACAATATGATGCCACGGGGTTTGGGGAAGAACTCGAACATAGAGAAGTTTGCCCTCCTCCACGCATTCATGACAAGGGTGGCGATTGATGTTGCACTATTGATATGGGAGGAGATGCGGGAATTCGCCAAAGCCACAAAGCCGAAGGAAAATCTCCCCTTCAAGAGTCTTGTCACTGGATTGTGCGACCAAGCTAATGTGAAGCATTACACTTATGATGTTCTTTTTCCCCCAGAAACTGGAGCCATCAAGAAGTTGAGCAGCAGCAAAAAGGTTGTCAGGACTTGGGGAGAGAGACCTAGGGCCTTGAGGCCAGAGCCAGCTACTGTAGGGTCATCCACATCAGTAGTTCCTGCTCTTGCACCTACCCCAGCCCACACCATATAACAATGTTTGGATGCACAGGAGTCCACCATGTACGGGCTGTCAATTATGGTGACGTAGATTTTTTAGCACACATTCCCGGGTAAGCCCATCCCCGGTGGATCTCCACAGCCCTCAGTTGGACAGTCTACTTCAGCTCATGTACCTGCCATAACTGTTGAGGTGGGAGATGCCGATGAAGATGATGATGATGAAGAGACGGAGTTTGAGGGTGAGGCTGAGGATAAGGACACATTTGATGAAGAAAATGATGGAGGGGGTGATTAGGATGACTTTTGTATTTTGTCTCTTTTAATTTTAGGATGTACAGTAGGGTTAGTTCATCAGCCCAATAGAAGTGTCTTTAGGTTTTGGGCTATTCTGTTTTGAAACTCTAATACATTGTACTAAAATTTTGAGAATGATCAATGAAAATACCACAGTTGTTACATTCTATCATTGCCCAAGTTTATTTTTTAATTGCAATATGCTTTTTGGATTTTGAGTGTTTGGATGTTTGTTTGTATGAATGGATTTTGTTTTAATTTATAGCTTGTGGTTTAAAGAAAATGTTTGCTTGGGACTACCAAAGCACAAGTTGGGGGGTGTGATTAGCCCAAAACATTGCATATAATGTATGTTGTTATGCCATTTTATACTTGCTTTGGTTGAGATTTTTGGGGAGGAATGCATTTAATCTTCTCTTTAATGGAGTTTTGTGTATATGTAGGTGAAAATATGTAAATGGATTGAATTAAGCCCCCATTGAAGTGTTTGAAATCAATGAAGATGAGGGAATAGCTTAAAGGAGGGATTGGAAGGTGAACAAACCAAGAAAAATGCAATTTGGATGAAAACCTTCAAGAAAGTTTGAGTGAGATCCCAAATTTTTAGAACTAGTTTAAATATAATTATGTGGACGAAATTCTTTTAAGGGGGGAAGAATGTAAAACCCGGGTAAATTTGAACTCTTTCTGATAAAGGGTAAAATGATAATTTATCATTATAGTGCGAATTTGAAATAAGTATTTCTCTAGAGCTCGGATGACACAACGGACTTCACCGTTGAAATCGTCTCACAAAACTGAGTGACCAAAATATTTTTTGTCGAATTTCGAGA
This sequence comes from Ilex asprella, assembly GCA_023539305.1. NCBI lineage: Eukaryota > Viridiplantae > Streptophyta > Magnoliopsida > Aquifoliales > Aquifoliaceae > Ilex > Ilex asprella. Next base: position 28,403,678 of record CM042193.1, on the reverse strand, counting down.
TAGTCAATTTTTGCACATATTTCAAGGCGATTGGGTTGTGCTTGACCTCATAAAGGTCCCCATAAATAAATTTTATAGAATTTTCATGTAATTGAATTAAATTTCAAATAAAATTAATTTGAACTTAAATCGAGATGAATTTAATCATTTTGAGACGAAAACAAATCCTTTAGAAAGATCTAGAAAGTTCTAGAACATTTTAGAATATTCCTCTAGAATATTCCTAGAAGTCCTAAAGGCTTATAAATAAGGGATTTGGTTATGGAATTAGGAAAATACATTGGTGACCTCCCAAAGATAAGGCAAGAGAAGTTGGAAAAAGAGGAAGAAAGCTAAGTTATAAAATTCAAACAATGATTTGAGGTACGGGGTGGTATGCAATATGCTCTTCTTAAATCTCTTTGCAAAGAGTATTTCTTTGATTATCCTATGATTTGTATTCCTACTTGTGCTATCGTTATTTTAAAATTTTGATTGAATACCACTAAATATTTTTGTCTCATTGATCGTATTATGCGGATATTGAGACGGGATCGTGGCAGCCAATAGCCGATGCATCGCCAGCTGGGAGACCTGTGGAATCAAGTTAAGGTGGGATGATTGGTGAGGTGTCAGATATGTGTTAAGATTTTGTATGACGTGTGATATGTAAATTTGATATTGGTATCTAATGATTGAGATACTTTGTGATACTTGATTATTGTAATTGAGCATTTTTTTTTCATTGTCATATTGTATACTTTCCCGCTTTATTTAATATTTTCATGCTGATTTTAGAGAAAAGATCAGAATGAGATAATCAAAATATCAAAGACGAGGAGATGTTGATCTAATTGATGTTTTAATTATATTGAGAGATTTATGTATATTGACGGATTCATTTGTATTGGGAGATGATTTTGATAAATAAAATTTTATTGGGACAATTAGCGCTCTGTTATTATAACGTCTTCAAAAAGAAGAGAAAAAAATCAGGTCGTTACACTTTGGCTAAAAACCTTGTGGAAGGTTTACACTTGATCTGTCTGTTCACTGCCAAAATCTTCCAAAAGGTTTGCATCGAACTTCCAAAATGTTGTCTACTGGAATGCTTTCTGAACTGTTCCTGCACAAACTTTTCGGAAGGTTTGCATCGACCTTCCAGAAGGTTTGGCCTAGAATGCTCAGACAGCCTGTAACTCAAGCTCTGCCATTTGAGGGCCCCACCTACACTTCTCCCACTTTTCTCCTGAAATCTCTTACACACATACAAGCCTCCCCTCACTTTAAGTTGGACTTTGAAGGCCATGGCATTAATGAGGAGCAGAGAGAAGAGGTCAAACAAGGAGATGCAGGCTAGGCCTGTCCTTCCCTTCCCAATGCAATCCAATCAGCCTCCTATGGATGGGAGGTATTGTAACACCCCAAAATATACCCTGGAAGGCATTACATTCAATAACCATTCATACCATGAGAGCACTAAGATAAACCATTAATAAATAAGTCTTCATAACAATAATTCATAACATGTACATCAATATCCCCAAAGAATATGCCAATCATTGGCCTTTACATTTCCAAT